>VMBQ01007446.1:7930-45746 GCA_007657795.1 Dreissena rostriformis | reverse complement strand
GCGGACTGCACAGGCTTATCTGGGATGAAACTTTACGCACAAGCATTATGCCCAGCTTTCTCAGAACGCGACACATATGTGTATGTGTTATGCAACGAGAACGAAACCGAGCACGTCAGAGTATAAGCATAATTATATATATCTCAAATATACACAGCCACTCTTGATATAATGGTACTTACACAGGTTCTGTGTATTAACTGTAATTGAATCATTTTGCGAGGAATCGAGATACTTTGAAATCACCCCAATGTAACGATCCACAACTTGAAGCACCTTAACTGCACTCTTATCCTGAAATGTAACGGTGGTACAAGGTATGACGAACAATTTAATATGTTTCAATGATGAGTGTTTAAACTTAGTTAAGAATGATGTTTATTTGTTAATACACCCTTTCTGGTTTATGAAACATGCGCTTATTTTTATTAATAGATAAATACTAGTTGTGGTCTTATTTTTTTTCTTACAACTGTTCGATTGTATCGACGATGCAATTCGTCAATGACATAACATCAACAAACAATGTATTAATATACAGGCAATGTGAGGTAACATTTTTCTTTGCATTAAAATGGTACTAACATTCACTTGCGGTATAAATCAACATCATTGGCAAATGTTAATAACTTAGATAACTGCCATGGACAGAACAAATTGATGATTTGGATAATATTCCTTAGTATCGAAGCAAAGGCGGACGATAAGTATTTCATTCATGTCGTAAAACTATTCACTATTTTCATAGCATTAATTAAGCCTACCTGTTCATGATTGTTTTGGTCCAGAGACTTCCAGGAGTCTGTGTTGTTGGCATCTAATATGTTACTTGTTGTTTGTAAGAATTTCTGCAGACATATACAACCAATTGATAGCTGAACATAAAATTGTCGCCAAAATCGTACGTTCTTTTACTGTACGTAGCATCTTACGTTGTATAGTAAAAATTTAACATGTGTAGTAAAAACTGTTCAATGACGTGTTTTGAGATTGCATACATGCAAACTGACATGTTTTATGAGAACAATTATTATTAAACATTCTACGGCGTTTTAATATATCGTTTGCATGTTCACGCTAGAAGGTGTTGTGCATATAGAGTTTAGAGTTTAAATAAATATTTGTTCTTACCTAAACACGAATTTCTTACCTCAACTTGATTGTGTGTATCCTCTGTAAAATTAATGTTAGCACTTGCATTAGCAATCGTGTCTAACATGTTTGTAACCTTCTCCAACTCTCTACTAGTTACAGAACGTGTGTTTCCTTTATTTACTACTTGCTCATTTTGTGAGTTATTCGTAACGTTGGAAAGTTGATTGAGACTATATGTAATGCTTTGCGGAGTCGGATTAGATTCAATGGCTTTGACCTTAAATATAAAAAGGCGGGTGTGAATCACATTCATTATATTTGTATTACTCGATTTCATATTTATGTGCCATGTTTATTTCAAATTGTTCTCACTCAGTAACTTTAATTATTTCAAATTAAAATACACCCGTACATGGTAATTTCTAAGTTGACACTGTGATATAAAAAAAGTATTCAACGGTTGTAAAACGGGACTACTGTAAATATATTAAGTAATTTTAATTTCGGAAACTCATCATTTAAAGAGCATTTAAAAGATTGTAATGTGTTTATCAGCTAAGCGGCACAACGGCTTCTTATGTTGAGCAATTACAACGTAACGTAGCATTTTCATCGAATATTACAAGAGAGTGGCTCAATGAAATGACGCCAGCAAATGTACACATCCAAAATGACGCCATGAGAACATAAAGCCCCATATGTAATTAATTGTTTGCGGAAATTTGCATGTTAAAAATAAGAAATTTGTGTTGCCTTTTGCATTTTGTATTTTTCTTTAAAGGGGGTTTAAAGCAAATGGAAAGCGTGAAGTTCAAGAGATTAAGATCGCAATCGTTAAAACACTTAAAACACCCCTATCTCATTAATACTGCGCGAATATTGATTAAATACCTGTGAAGATAAAGTTTCAATCTCCATCCGCACGCATCCATCGAAAGGTAGCATCCATTCACCTTTAGGGGAACAAGTTCTGGAGACCACCCCAAACGAATTTCCTGGACACGGAAGTGTTCGTATTCCCCCAGGACTCGTTTCTATCCATATTTGGTCTTCAGTTTTGGGACAGTTAGTATATACTTTGATTTCTAAATCAAATCAATTTTAAAATTATCCGCTATAAAAGTATTGTTTTGAATGAGCAAACAACACATACAGTCTTGAATGTCAGTTTGGTATACATCATTTTCGCTGTTGAAAAGTCTCCTGTGATTTTATAACTGTCACATACAGACATCATTCACTAACTTTCTCATTTAAACTGACACCCGCAATTTACAATCAAACGATCATACACCTACCTTTTATACAGTGCGGTGGTTCGCCACTCCATTCACCATTGGTTAAGCATATTATGTTATCATAGCCATTTAAAGTAAACCCTGCGTTACACTTGAATTGTATTGACATGTTTGCCTTATATGGACCTTTGATTGAAGGATTCATGTCCAATCCATCTCCGCTGATGTTTAGAGATGGACAAACTGTAATATAATTCAAATAATAATAAGTTTAATAATAGTAATAATCTAACGAATAAAATATAAAAAACATCCACTCTAATTTTATTGACACTTACCACAAAAGTTTATTTTAGCGCATTAATATTTAATAAATAAGTATACTTCAATAAGATCAACATATTTCTTTTTTCATACCAATAGATTCACACGTGCTGAAATGTGGTACGCTCCAATTTCCAGAGGCATTACACAATGCCATTTCGCTTTGTACAGAAGGATGATTAGTTACACTGTACCCGAGGTTGCAATCCATAATTGCTAGTGTTCCGAATGTTGTCTTGTTTCCAGCATATGTGATCTGTTGGGGACCTCTTGTAGTTAAGTATCCACAGTCTGTGTTAATGGTTCACAATATACAATGAAAATATCATGTTCAACAACATTGATTAACATATTTGTAATAAATTGGAAATACTTACAACTACAAACGAAAAAGTTTTGACGGAAAGTAACATTTAGTTGGTTAATTCTAAATTGAGTTGCTTACCAACAGGGTTGCATCGAAACTCGTTAAATGACCACGAACCATTGTTCAAACACACCAGGGAGGAGCTTGTTCTAGATAACACATAACCCGTATTACACATGGCGTTTGCAGTAGATTGGAACACGGTCGCAGAGAAGTTCGTTTTACCATGTTTAGGTTCAGACGGAGGTCCACAATCTACGAAAGATACAAAACAATGTTTAGCTCACCTGAGTACGAAGTGGTCATTGTGAGCTATTGGGATCAAGTCCGGCGTCGTGCGGTGTGCGGTGTGTGTTATTGGTGGATTCTGAAATAACTTTGCACAAATGTAATTCATCTTACGACGACATGTCGCTTTTAAAACTCGTCTCCGTAACTTAACGGTCGAGGTCCTACTTAAGATTTCAAATTTTGCCATAAAAAATTGTTCAGGCTGTAAGTTGTTCAATCGTCACGCTATTTTAGATAACTTATGACACATTACAACCATGAGGAGACGGCTTTTTGTGCGAAACAACCGACTCCCTACCTCTTAAGTTAAGGTCACACTTATGAAAAAGTCATAGTTGGCCATGAAACAGCTTGAAAATTCCTTTCTAAGCCATAACTTTAAGATATATTGATGGATTTTAAAATAACTTGGCACAAATTACATTTATCATGACACAACATTTAGCGTGTAATTCTCGTCTCAAAACCACAAAAGTCAAGGTCACACTTCAAATATCAAATTCGGATATAAAACAGCGCATTCGAACTGAAACGTTGTCTTTTTTTAAAGATAACTTATGACAACAACGAGGACACGGCATTTCGTGTGTGTTAAATATGTCCCCCTACCTCAGAGGTCAGGGTCACACTTAGAGGTCAAAGGTCACATTTTGATGTAAAACAGATTGTCCATAATGAAGCGTTTTCATCCATCATTCAATTTAATACAACTTACCTTAAATGATAACCATGTGGACACTGATAGTCGCGTGTATCACATGTCTCATAAACTTAAAGGTCAAGGTCACTTTTATATTTTTATCTATGTCAACAGTCAAATTTGGCCATAAACTGCTTGTGCTAGACACAAACGAAGTTTTGAGACAAAAGTAGAATGTGGGGGCATCCGTGCTCAATTTACACATTTCCTGTTCATTTAGGTCTATTCGATTGCTCTCCTACTATGTTGGTGTCTCCTAACAGGTCAAGTCGTCAACATTTCGTGCCCGTGAACTCAGAAAAGCGCTTACAGATCATCATGGACTTCTTGTTGTAGGCAAAATATTATATGTGAGACAATATGATATAAAGAAGCTTAAAACTGTTCCCCTGATAATCAGTTTTGTGAATGTATATACAAGGCAGATGTGATGTTACGTACATAGTATGGATATATTATCAGATGATAATGAAATACATTTATTCTGAATCGATGCCCCAAACTGTTACCGATTATATTACAGCTGAAGTTAGTGCTTGTCCAGTTGCCATCGGTGTCACAGAAAGATGTATCATTTCCGAATAACTGGTGTCCGATATTGCATTTAATTGATGCATTTGTTCCATACGATGTGTCCAAAGGCGTTATATAACCATTCAACGGTTGATGCAGTGATCCACAGTCTGAATAAACAGCGGATAATTGAAATCAGTGTATTGCAAACACACATGTATATTCTCTTCAATGGAAATCATGACGCAAGTTTGAATGTAAAAATATTGCATACACACACGACGACGTTGCTTACCAACAGATTCGCAGGTAAAGTTTTCATAAGACCATATACCGGTATGTTGACACGTGGATGTGTTATTTCCTATGAGGTTGTAGCCTCTATTACATGTTACTTTGACAACTGACCCGAATGTTGTTGCTTGTCGAGAGACTGTACCATTTCTAGGAGGATTGATTTCGCCGCAATCTAGAAAAATAATACATACGTGTGCACTGCTGATTATGTTTTGAATGATCATTTGATATTCATGTTATTCAAAACTAAGAGATTAAAGTATAAATGGACTTGATTTTTTTCTAAATCTGAGTTATACTTTAAAATATACCAACAACAGGTCACATGATGATACAATATGACACGATGTTAACCATCAAGAGTGCGGCATAATACTAGCAATCTAATAATCAAGTAATAGAAAAATGTAATTAGTATTAATTATTTATGTATCTATATGCTTATAACGACTTTTATAACAATTGACGTGTTTTTGTCATCAGCAATAAATACCTTATTATACATTATCTTACATGTATTTGTTTCTCCCTTTGAACCATATACATTTGCGAATATGACTGTCATACTACTGTTGGCGTGATTGTTACTTTGTATAAATGAATTTTCAGTTTCCAAACGGGTTACCTTGCATTGAATTAGTAATTGTGTTCGAATGTCTACTTTTGAATTACCAACAGCTGGATGGCAAAAGTATGAATATTATGTGTTGTTTGTTAATACATTTTTACATGCGCATGCACAATGTCAACAAGTTTTACTTACATTTCGATAAAACAACTACCGAGAAAATACCAAATAACGTTTTTTAACGAACATCCAGTAGACTCTTTATCTCGCTACGCCAGCTCAAAATTACAACGTCTGTGCTGTGATTTTATTCTAAGCTCTCCATATTTATAAGTCAAAGCAAAGCTTCCATATTAATTATTAAAAATCAATCAGCCATACTAGAAGTTAAATGATGTTGGCAATCATTTTTGGGTAGGTAAACAAGTATTGTTATGACGTGTTTTCACATAAAGAACGTACCAATCGGCTCACAAGTCTGACCAGTAATATTCCAATGGCCACTGCTGTTACATGCTGAACTACGGTCCCCAGAGAGAATGAATCCCAATTTACATGTCAGATATGCAACAGATCCAAATGTCGTACTTTCTGTATACACAGATCCATTGCTGGGCGCAGGAAACTGACCACAATCTGTCAAAATAAAAATAACATTTCGAGGCTTCGAGCGTTCAGTATGTTTCATTTGCTTGGCATGTAAGTGTCAGATACAATTTTTCATATGAACCTGAAGCGATATGCAAAATACCAGGTACGTCCAGACTAGGCTATTGAAGACAAGTATTTGTTTCGCATACGTACGAGTGTAAAAAAATCATGTTTCACAAACAAATGCTTTTGATACCTACCAATCCGTTGACATGTCTGGTCAGTAGTATTCCAAATACCACTACTATTACATGTTGAGGAGGTGTTGCCAGAAAGATTAAATCCTTTATCACATGTCAAAACTGCGACCGATCCAAACTTCGTGCTGTCGGTAGCAGCAGATCCATTAATCAGGTCGGGAAATGAACCACAGTCTGAAGTAACCAATTTTATATAAAATGCCAACCACACATTAAATTACTGTGATGGAATCTTTTATTTCGGTAAACAGAATCACAAAGAAAATCAAATATGAAAAGGGAAACAGTAAAACGATTAATTCCGGCTAGTTGTCCACGAGTATCGTGATAGTCAGGTATTTATAATACTGTTTGAATCCTACCTTTTGGATTACAATGCTGGTCTGCCAAATTCCAGGTGCCATTACTAGTACATTCTGAGTATTTGCTGCCTGTGAGCTTGAATCCTTCATTACACATCAGAACTGCGACCGATCCAAACGTCGTGCTGTCGGTAATTGCAGTTCCATGAATGAAGTCAGGAAATGGTCCACAATCTAATGATCACAAAAAAACGAATGCAAACTACAGATATTTTATAATAATGCACTTTTCCCGAATAGAATAGTTTTTTATAGCCTAAATGAATTCCAATTGACACTTATGTTTAGGATGTGGAATTTACTGCTTCTTTAAGAAATGGTCATCTAGCATATTGGTTGTTATATAAATACGATTACTGGATCGTGTTAAAAAAATCAATGTTGCGCAATACCTCGTGAACAAGGTAAATTCCCGTAAAGAATATTGAATGACAATCGTACCTATTGGTTTACAAATCTGGCCAGTCGAATTCCACATGCCACTGCTGGTACATTCAGAGTAATGGCTGCCTGTGAGATTGAATCCTTGATCACATATAAAAACAATGACTGACCCAAGGGTTGTGTTGTGTGTATACACAGTTCCGTTTAGCAGATCACGGAAAGGCCCACAGTCTGTCGAAATATAAATACAAATTACAATATTATTGCATAACGTTCCTCTTCTTTTATTTATTTCTGTTTTACGTTAATCACTCATTCGCACATTAACCACTAATTTGCCTACTAAGTAAATGAAGATTTAAAGTTGCATAATGATTCCCGATCACATTATTATGTGTACTTTTGATCCTTATGTTACATGTACCTGTTTCCTGGTGTATAATGAATATATCGGTGTTAATGTTATTAAACATATCAGAATAAAAAATACTCATAATATTCTGTTCAACGCCTACCTATCGGTTTACATTTCAGACCAGTAGAATTCCAAGTACCGTCGCTAACGCATTCTGAATTGTTTGTATCAGAAAGACTGAAACCTTGATCACATGTTACAGCAGCTACCGAGCCAAATGTTGTGTTTTTTGAATAACGTAATGTTCCATTCTCAACCTCGGGAAATGGTCCACAGTCTGAACCAAATAAGAAATACTATCAATAATGCAATGCCAATAAGTAAGCTACCCAATGCCTTAAATGTGCATGTATGTTTCTGTATTTATTTACGTTAAATGTGATTAGTTATTACCAGTCCAGTGAGCAAAGGCAATTCAATACGGAATAAGTGTAAACCACACGTTTTGTATTCCATCTAAGCTTACCTATGGGGTTACATGTCTGATGGGTTGAATTCCAGATACCATCTCCTCTGCATACCGAATAAACCTCACCTGTCAGATTGAACCCATTATCACACGTGAAAACTGCGATCGACTCAAAGGTTGTGTTTTCTGTGTGCACAGTCCCATGATTCGGTTTTTGAATCGGTCCACAGTCTAAAAAAAATGATTCAAGCACAATAACACAGTTTGTCTAAAATAAGGAAGTGTACGTGTTTACTAGCGTTACTTTGTAGTACTGACAGGGAAAGTTCCCATTTAAGACGAAAGCTGTCTCACTTAGCTTTAAAGTTGACATGTATTTTCAATCGTATAAATGTCCATATATTTAAAAGGTTGTGTGTTTGCATTTCCTTTCCGTATTGCGATGTTTGAAGTTGTCAAGGGACTTGTTCGCTGGTTTTTGTATTTGTTTTTTAATTGTCATTAAATATATTAACTAAGAAAAATAATAATTGGAATAGTCGAATATAGTTATTATAACAAGAACTAATATCACCAATAAACTATTGTCTACACTGGGATTCTAACTCCAGACATAAGGAGCAAATCTACTAGACCATTCCATCTTGTACAATCTAAAAGCGTATTTTAACGTTAATAATACACGTTATTTCTAAATTATCGAAAAAAAGTGTTACAGTCGCCCTTTCATTATACAGATTTCTATTGATGATCATCAATAAACGAATGTATGTTTGTTCAATCTATGAACATATTTAAGAAAATTGTGATTTCGCTAAACTGTGAAACCTTTCATGATCAACGCTTACCAATAAGGTTACATGTCTGATCCGTGTAACTCCAAATACCGCTGCTTTTACAGTCAGAATAAATGTTCCCCGTAAGATAGAAACCTTCATCGCATTTTAAAAAGACTCTTGAACCGAATGTTGTGTTTTGGCTGTATGCGACGAAACCATTCTGGAGAGACGGAAATGCTCCACAGTCTATAAATATAAAGAGAGATTTAAATGAAAGACTTTCTACTGCATAGCAATCAATACTAAATATGAAATTGTATTTATTCATCCTATGCCATACTTATGTTATTAATGTCACTGGTACATTTTGTAGTTTCCAACTTTGTGTTCGTATATTATTGTTCCGCATACCTATAGGGTTACACGTCTGACCAGTAGTATTCCAAGCACCGCTGCTGTTACATACGGAATACCTATCGCCAGTAAGATTGAATCCTCCATCACATGTCAGGACTGCGATCGCGCCAAATGTTGTGTTTTCAATAAACATTATGGAGCCGTTGTTGAGCGCTGGAAATTTTCCACAATCTGCAAAATAAGACGCAGTTTCTAGAACGCTTAAATAAAATAGAGAATAATAGGTAAGTGTTGATTATAGATCAGGTTTATCATGCGAGGCTTAGAAAACAAAAAGCACGAGCCTTGGCGATTGCTTTTTCGTTTTCGTGCCGAGCATGATAAACCTGATCTATAATCAACACTAACCTATTATTCTATTTATCCCACTTTTTATTCAGTAAACCTTTTTATTTAAACAAAATAAGTTTNACAATATACCAAATTGCTTTATTCCAAAAAGGCATGGTTTATGGTTTATAGCATGCTTTTATATTTAAGAAATAATATTTTTCTATCATGGTTTGTTGTCGTATAACCCACAGTAAGGAGTATAGATGCGTAGGAATTAAATCACAAGTGCGAAGCACGAGTGATTTGATAACACGCATCTATACTCCTTACTGTGGGTTATTCGACAACAAACCATCATTGAAAAGTATTATTTCGATTCTAACACGATTCTGATCGATTTGGTTCCAGCTTTTGGACGTGAACTATATTTTTCAATACTCCGCCCTTCTAAGTACAAAGTTCACTATTAAGTGACGTCATTAAATCGTAACAAACATATGACGTCGTTTTCATTCATAAATATTTTGCAAATGACGTCACTTTCATTGAGAACAAAAATCGTAGAAACTAAGTGACGTCACGTTTATTGATGCTACTGAAAAGCTGACATGCTATAAATGTTTTCTTAATTACGTTTCCTTACAAATAACATTCTTTGTAGGCGTGGTTATGCCACTTATCACTAACTATACATTTTGTTGTTTCATTACATGCATAAACATGCTGCATTTATTACATTACTTCAACAGCGGGTTTTAGCACGTGCATTTTACTGCAATATTTTCTTTATTGATTCGGAACTATTTTCAAAACATTAAGCTCCGCCCATAATTATTGCAGAATAACCAACACTTGATTTCCTTCTTTGTCTATAGAAAACAAGTCGCGTGTAGTGTTAGAATGAAAAATATACTATGCGACTTATACGATATATCTGGATAATGTTAACGTAAATTGTTGGCACGGTCCGGTAGCCTACGTAATGTTTTGGTTATAAGTTTCACCAAGTTACTAATATGTTGTTCTACCTTACCAATTATATCGCATGTCTGGTCAGAAGTATTCCAAATACCGTTGCTATCGCAAACTGTATGGCTGTTTCCCGTAAGGTTAAATCCTTCGTCGCACGTAAAGACAGCAACTGAACCGAACGTGGTGTTGGTTGCATGCGCAGTTCCGTTGATAAGGATCGGTACAGGTCCACAATCTGTTAACAAAGGTATATGAATTAACATAATCAACGATAATTAAGTATAAAAAGATGTTTATGTGTATGACAATTATAATGTTGATTCAACAATGACGCTCAATTACATTTTGTAGTTTCCAACTTTTTTTCGTATACATGTGTATAATTGTTCCGCATACCCATAGGGTTACACGTCTGACCAGTAGTATTCCACGCACCGCTGCTGTTACATACAGAATATTTATCACCAGTAAGAATATAGCCTTCATCACATGTCAGGACTGTGACTGAGCCAAATGTTGTGTGTTCTATATACATTATGGTGCCGTTGTTGAGCTCTGTAAATTTGCCACAATCTGCAAAAGAAGACACCGTTCCTTTCAAGTTAAAAGACGACTATCTTACACAGTTGCTTTATTCGAATATGGTATGGTTTATGGTTTAATTTATGCTTTTGTGTTGTAAAATATATTATACTTGTACGGTATAGCCAGATAATTTTAACGTTAACTTTTGGCACGTTCCGGTGGCCTAGGTATCGTTTGGGTAATTAATTTCGCAATCTTACTAATAAGTATTTCTACCTTACCAATTATATCGCATGTCTGGTCAGAAGTTTTCCAAATACCGTTTCTATTGCAAACTGTATAGCTGTTCCCCGTAAGGTTGAACCCTTCGTCGCACGTAAAGACAGCAACTGAACCGAACGTGGTGTGGTTTGCAAGCGCAGTACCATTAATAAGAATCGGAACAGGTCCACAGTCTGTTAATAAAGGAAAATGAATTAACATAAACAACGTTAATTAAGGGTAAAGAAAGTATGAACAGTGATTGGATTTATTACTACGAAGTCACTATAATAAGATATGTTTGTGTTTTAAAGTACTAAATACTTAATCATATCGACCTATGATATTGCATTCACTTGCTATTTCATTCGTTTTACAGGCTAAATGTTCGGTTATAGCTTTCGCAGCCTAACTGTTGTGTTTTTATTTTCTGCCTTACCGATTATATCGCACGTCTGGTCAGAAGTATTCCAAATACCGTTGCTACCACAAACGGTATGGCTGTTACCCGTAAGGTTAAACCCTTCGTCGCACCTAAAGACAGCAACTGAACCGAACGTGGTGTTGGCTGCATGTGCACTACCGTTAATAGGGATCGATACAGGTCCACAGTCTTTTAAAAAAGGCAGATGAATAAACATAAACAATGATAACTCAGTGAAAAGGAAGTACATGCATATTTTTTTTTTATTTCAACCAGATAATGAGTACGCTGTCACTATTGAAAGATGTGTTTGGTTTTCAATTTATTTATTATTCATCATATCGACCAATATTATTGCACGTATGATCCGTCGCACGCACTATTCCCCTGCTATTACGTTATGTTTACACGCTAACTATTAGATTCTAGCTTTCGCGACATGTTAGAATCCTAACCGACCAAACTGTTGTGTTTCGTGTATGTACGTTGCCATGTGCAGGCGTATAAAACGGTCCGCAATCTCGTTGCGCACGCAATGGCACACAATCAAACTTGGAAATGAGACCATGTATATTATAATTCCATACACTCGCAGGCTGTTCTGGTTTTCTGCTGGTTGCATATAGCCATTTTCTCTTTGCTACTGAGTGGGAAATGGTTAAAAATGGCGAACTATAACCAAATCAACTGTTATAAAATATGTTACAGTAAAGGCTTTTGGCATCTTACGAAATTACACCATTCATCATTTTTAAACACAATTAGTTTTCCAATGACGCATTAGCAACAGGTTCGCATGTTTGATCAACGGTGCTCCAGTGCCCATTTTTACCACACATGGACGTACTGCTTCCATTGAGAATAAATCCCGTTTTGCACGTGACCGTTGCCGTAGAACGGTATGTCGTTGCATTGGTCGATACAATACCATTATGAGGAGATGGAAATTGGTAGCAATCTTGAATACATCGTTATAATTGTTGTAATATACAGGACAAATCAACTCAGCAAGTCGTAGTTTAAACAATTACCAACTGGTTCACAGGTTTGGCCTGTGAGATTCCATTTGCCATTGTTACCACATGCAGACGTGCGACTTCCGTTGAGGATGTAACCTGCTTGGCACTGAACAGTTGCTGTTGATCCGTATGTGGTGCTGTCGGCAGATGCGTTGCCATACTTTGGTGCGTGGAAATGTCCACAATCTTTTGATAATAATAATGTTATTATGATTCAAATACCATATAACGTCAAAAAATAAATGCAGATATACATAAATAAAAGAAGATAACACATTAAAATAAACATATAGTAAATATAAAGAAAAACTACAGTAACTAGTTGAGTCCGCTTCATGGCAGAAAAACAGCAGATGAACAACGCAGTTACCAAAAAGGGTAATTTACTGTAAATGCATGTTCTAAATATGTAAACAATATATATGTATGACCAAAATAAATCTTTATTACCAACAGGAGTGCAGCTCTGATTTTGGCTGCTCCAATGCCCATTTACGTCACACATAGACGTGCTGCTGCCACTAAGATTGTATCCTATGTCACATGTGATTTTTGCGGTGGATCCTAGGATAGTGTGTGTAGCTGTGACGTTACCACTGTGTGGTGCAGAAAGCCGCCCACAGTCTATAAAAACACGCGAAAATAAAGCGGCTTAATTCTTTGTAATTTGTAAACATTCCTTGTAATCATTTTTTCATTCTGTTCCACAAAATAACTGTTGATAAGCTATATTGGATACTTATATATTATGCAGTATGCGAGATTACATTGCAGAGGTGTCCGTTTACGTTTTAGAATAGTCGTAGTTTTAATAATTACCAACAAATACGCGAAGTTTAAACAACACCAATGATAACTCGTTGTTCAAACAATTACCAAATATTATGCGAAGCTTCAACAATTACAAACGATAAGTTTAAGTTTAAACAATTACCAACTGGTTCACAGGTTTGACCCGTGAGGTTCCATATGCCATCGCTACCACATTCAGACGTGCGACTTCCGTTGAGGATGTAACCTGCTCTGCACTGAACTGTTGCTGTTGATCCGTATGTGGTGCTGGCGGCAGATACGTTGCCATTATGTGGTGCTGTGAACTTTCCACAATCTTGTGATAAAGATAATGTTATTAGTACGATTCATATAACATATAATGTCAAACAAGGAATGAAAATATATATAAATAAAAGAAGATTACACATTACAATAACCATATAGCAAATACAAAGAAAAACTATAATGACTAGTTGAGTTCGTTGCATGGAATAAATACAGAAGATACCACACAGTAAGCAAAAATGGTAATTTACTGTCAATTTAACATATTTTACAATACATATTGATGACCAAATTAATTCATATTACCAACAGGGGTGCAGCTCTGATTGTGGCTGCTCCAGCGCCCATTAATGTCACACGTAGCAGTGCTGCTGCCACTAAGAATGTATCCTATGTCACAGGTGATATTGGCTGTAGATCCTAGGGTGGTGTTTGTAGCCGTGACGTTACCACTGTGTGGTGCAGAAAGCCGCCCACAGTCTATAAAAAGAAACGTAAATAAAGCGGCTTACTTTTTTGTAATTCTTACTCATTCCTTGTAATTTACATTCTGTTCCAAAAAAAGAAGATAAGTTGTATAGGATACTTATATAATATGCAGTATGCGAGATGACATTGCAAAGGTGTACGTGTACGTTTTATAATAGTCGTAGTTTAAATAATTACCAACAAATACTCGCAGTTTAAACAATACCAATGGTAACTCGTAGTTCAAAAAATTACCAAATAGTATTTGTAGTTTAAACAATTAATAACGATAAGTTTAAGTTTAAGCAATTAGCGACTGGTTCACAGGTTTGACACGTGAAGTTCCATTTGCCATCGCAACCACATTCAGACGTGTTACTTCCTTTTAGGATGTAACCTGCTTTGCACTGAACTGTTGCTGTTGATCCGTATGTGGTGCTGGCGGCAGATACGTTGCCATTATTTGGTGGGTTGAAATTTCCACAGTCTTGTGATAATGATAATTTTATTATTACGATTCATATAACATATAATGTCAAAAAAGGAATGAAAATATACATAAATAAAAGAAGATAACACATTACAATAAACATATAGCAAATACAAAGACAAAATATAATGAATATTTGAGTCCGTTGCATGGAATAAATACAGGAGATGTACCACACAGTAAGCAAAAGGTGTAATTTACTGTCAATTGAACGTATTTAACAATATATATTGACGACCAAATAAATCTATATTACCAACAGGAGTGCAGCTCTGATTTTTGCTGCTCCAGCGCCCATTAATGTCACACGTAGCAGTGCTGCTGCCACTAAGAATGTATCCTATGTCACAGGTGATTTTTGCTGTAGATCCTAGGATGGTGTTTGTAGCTGCGACGTTACCATTGTGTGGTGCAGAAAGCCGTCCACAGTCTATAAAAAGAAACGCAAATAATGCGGCTTACTTCTTTGTAATTCTTACCCATTCCTTGTAATATTCATTCTGTTACACAAAATAACTGTTGATAAGCTGTATTGGATACTTATATAATATGCAGTATGCGAGATGACAGTGCAAAGGTGTACGTTTACGTTTTAGAATAGTCGTAGTTTACATAATTACCAACAAATACGCGCAGTTGAAACAATACCAATGATTACTCGTAGTTCAAACAACTACCACATATTACGCGTGGCTTAAACAATAACCAACGATAAGTTTAAGTTTAAACAATTACCGACTGGTTCACAGGTTTGACCCGTGACGTTCCAGTTGCCATCGCTACCACATTCAGACGTGCCACTTCCGTTGAGGATGTAACCTGCTTTGCACTGAACTGTTGCTGTTGATCCGTATGTTATGCTGGCGGCAGATACGTTGCCATTATGTGGTGTGTTGAAATTTCCACAATCTTGTGATAATGATTATTTTATTAGTACGATTCATATAACATATAATGTCAAAAATGGAATGAAAACATACATAAATAAAAGAAGATAACACATTACAATAAACATATAGCAAATACAAAGAAAAACTATATTGACTAGTTGAGTCCGTTGCATGGAAGAAATACAGTAGATTAACAACGCAGTAAACAAAAAGTGTAATTTACCGTCAATATGTGTTCTAAATATTAAAACAATATATATTGATGACCAAATAAATGTTTATTACCAACAAGAGTGCAGCTCTGATTTTGGCTGCTCCAACGCCCATTTACGTCACATTTAGCAGTGCTGCTGCCACTAAGAATGTATCCTATGTCACAGGTGATTTTTGCTGTAGATCCTAGGGTGGTGTTTGTAGCTGCGACGTTACCATTTTGTAATGCAGAAAGCCGTCCACAGTCTATAAAACAAAACGCAAATAATGCGGCTTACTTCTTTGTAATTCTTACCCATTCCTTGTAATATTCATTCTGTTCCACAAAATAACTGCTGATAAGCTGTATTGGATACTTATATAATATGCAGTATGCGAGATGACATTGCAAAGGTGTACGTTTACGTTTTAGAATAGTCGTAGTTTACATAATTACCAACAAATACGCGCAGTTAAAACAATACCAATGATTACTCGTAGTTCAAACAACTACCACATATTACGCGTAGCTTAAACAATGACCAACGATAAGTTTAAGTTTAAACAATTACCGACTGGTTCACAGGTTTGACCCGTGACGTTCCAGTTGCCATCGCTATCACATTCAGACGTGCGACTTCCGTTGAGGATGTAACCTGCTTTGCACTGAACTGTTGCTGTTGATCCGTATGTGGTGCTGGCGGCAGATACGTTGCCATTATGTGGTGCTGTGAACTTTCCACAATCTTGTGATAACGATAATTTTATTAGTAGGATTAATATAACATATCATGTAAAAAATGAATGAAGAAATACATAAATAAAAGAAGATAACACATAAAAATAAACATATAGCAAATACAAAGACAAACTTTACAAAGAAACAACTAATTGAGTCTGTTGCATGGAAGAAATACTGAAGATGTACCACACAGAAAGCAAAAAGGGCAATTTACTGTTAATTTATGTTCTAAATATTAAACAATATATATTGACGACCTAATAAATCTATATTACCAACAAGAGTGCAGCTCTGATTTTGGCTGCTCCAACGCCCATTAATGTCACACGTAGCAGTGCTGTTGCCACTAAGAATGTATCCTATGTCACAAGTGATTTTTGCTGTAGATCCTAGGGTGGTGTTTGTAGCTGCGACGTTTCCATTGTGTGGTGCAGAAAGCCGTCCACAGTCTATAAAAAGAAAAATAAATAAAGCGGCTTAACTATTTGTAATACTTAAACATTCCTTGTATATTTTATTATATTTCACAAAATAACTATTGATAATCTGTATTGGATACTTTTATAATATGCAGTATGCGAGATAAACTTGCAAAGGTGTACGTTTACTTTTTAGAATAGTCGTAGTATAAATAATTAACAATGAATACGCACAGTTTAAACAATACCAATGATAACTCGTAGTTCAAACAATTACCAACTATTAGTCGTAGTTTACACAATTACAAACGTTAAGTCGTAGTTTATACAATTACCAACTGGTTCACAGGTTTGACCCGTGTGGTTCCACTTGCCATCGCTACCACATTCAGACGTGCTACTACCGTTGAGGATGAAACCTGCTTTGCACTGAACTGTTGCTGTTGATCCGTATTTGGTGCTGGCGGCAGATACGTTGCCATTTGGTGGTGCTGTGAACTTTTCACAATCTTGTGATAATGATAATAATATTAGTATGATTCATGTAACATATTATGTCAACAAAGCAATGAAGATATGCACAAAAAAGAAAACATTGGAATAAATATAAAGGAAATATATAGAAAACTATATAAATACTAGGATAACACAAAGCTGTGCATGGTAGGTACTAGTAGAATCCGTAGCATTGGCAAACGCATTAATATAAACATTAATTATATGAAGCATTCTAAAATATGTTTATACCTGGTAGTTGTTATATGCATTTCTTACATTCCTAAAACACAGATAAAATCAATACATCAGGCAAACATGCTTACCAACTATTTCACATGATGGTAATTCGGTGCGTGAAGTATTACAGTACTCGTCTACCTCAGATCTATTGAGGCTGTATCCGATATCACAATATAAGCTCTCTGAAAATAATTGCTTTTAGAAATATATAATTCAGAGCTTTCTATTTCTGAAATTCGTTCAAATGTTCAAATTTGTTTTCAGGCGATGTGTTATTTAATTTACAACATTCTTGCAACCCTAAATGTGCTGACTAGCACATGTTTTCCAAAACAAAAACTAAATTTAATGGTTTTAAAGTCTCACCTAAATGAATATTGTCAATACCAACTAATAAATTCATTCCAGTTTTGGCTACAAACTCCACCTAAAATATAAAATTAAGACGAGATTGATTAAATGTGACTGTGTAAAGGCCATAAAACATCAGATCAATTCGTAATATGATATGTAACACATATAAATAATATGTACTTCCATATATGCTTATTCAGTTTAATATTGTGTTGTTGTTTTTTTACAGTAATTGCCAGTTGAAAATATGATAAATTAAGTCAATATAGTTCATTTATAAAATGTATTTATCAAATAGTACTATTTAAATTAAGTCTGACAACTTCAAATAGTCAGTTGAAATAATCGTAACGATTCTTTTACTTCATCTTATAAAACCAATCCTCCGAATTTCCATGTTTTGACTAACATAAATGGGATAGCAGTAAACATAAAAAAAAAGCCTTTACTCTAACAACATTGCTTACAAAATAGTCGTTTGATTGCCATAAAACCAGTCCGTCCACCCTTGTCCAGTTCCTAATGGCGCGTCCTGTTACGTTCCAAAGTTCCATTGTGACATTGTCCTCTTTACGTGTCCTCACGTGTAGTGTTTGTAGGCCAGCAGGGAGAGTGTAGTAAAAACTGAGACACGCTGCTCCTCCTGGTAACAACGGGGAGGTCATGGAGCGGTTTTCAGAAGTTGATCCTAGAGGCTCAAAGACTGCGTAGATATTATCGTCTGAAAAAATACCGTCCGAACATTCCACAATGTATTATTTGCATTATTGATATTAGGAAGAATGTAATACTTTGTATGATCGTCAATATAAATTTTTGTAGTAAACTGAATAATAAAAACTAAGTGTCGCTAAATTTCATATTCAGTTCATAACTGATTGTCGAAACCCAAACTACATATTCCGTTATCATTATATAATACATCGTCTGAAAATTGGTTAAGAGCATTTCGTTTTTATAAATAATAATTGAGCGCCTATATACTTATGAAATCGCACGAAACATTTTATACTATTTCATAGGGCTAGAATAATTGAACATGTATAAAATGAAGCGTGGGGTCGAAAAAAATCGAAGCTTATATTACGTTTGTTAAGTGCACAATTTACAAATGAGCAAGTTTCGAATGAATTTTTAATAAGTTTCATACAGAGTTTGTTAATCACTTTTTGTTTATTTTTATTAATAAATATTCCATAGGTATATCAATCTTTATTAATATTAAATTTACATTAATATTTCAGAATATTAATGTGTTGTATTCGTTATAATTTACACAAAACCCACCGCATTTCATTTTAAGTGTGAATTCCACTAAATTAAGTATAAAATTGGTAATGTTATGTTGAGAAAATACCTTGTCCACTAGTAAGAACGTTCCTACCACCTACGGCAGACGGCCCATCCCTTATCTTCCATAAATTTTCTAATTTGTATTGGCATAGGTCCCCAACATTAAAAGTACAGTCGCCAATGCATGTACGATGTATTACTTCCGTTTTATCTATACATATTGTGAGAAAACCATCAATTAAAAAGCAATAGTGAGTCAAACGCAATTACGAAAACAGGTGGCTATAACGAATTGTTATTGATATTATATGCACCAATTTGTATTTGTTTAACTGTGAATATAACATAATAATATGTTAGTAATAACGCTTTCATAAATAGACCCAAATGTTAATTTTCTGAGTTACATGATATAAAACCATGAACAGGTGTTGTGTGAACTTACTTGCTGGAACACACATCTGACAGGTATCAGTCCACTTCCCAGAAGCGTTGCACATGGAGGAAGCGGAACCTTTTATAACATAACCGCTATGACAGCTAATGCTAGCCATGGAACCATAGGTTGTACCATTATAAGAGACGTTTCCATGAACTGGCACGGTAAGTAATTTACATTCTGGAATAAATAGTTTGACAATATAAATATAAGTAAAACACAATTTTAATTAAAGTAAAAAAAACTCGGAAGATTAAGTTCACATGCAAGCTAAGAGAGCAATGATAATTACATGTGTTTTAAATCGCTTAAATCATTGTTATGTATTGCGATGGAATTGAATTATTGAACAACACCACTACCTAGTGACGTTTGATTCGACACATTAAACTTTTTCGAACTATTTTGTAATTTTAATAGGAATATAACTTAATGCATGTACTCTTTAGATACCATTTTACCATGTAATTGTTCCTGTAATTTGAACAACTGTTTTTTTTTCCTAATCGGAAATGGATTTATTTTCAACAAATTTATTAATTATTATTCAGTGAAATGAAGCAAATACCCAAGAAGTGAAGACGGAAGTAAACATGTTTCACCACAGACACCAATGTCTGTTAAGTAATTTCTTGTAAAGGAAAAGTATTTCGACCCATCCTCGCTTGTGTAATATCTGTTTCCAACATGTTCAAATGTTTATTGCACATTTTTGATAATGTTAAATAGGATAAAACATAAACAGCTATCCCATATCACTTCGAGTTTTGTTATACCAGTGATGTTATTATTATATAAACATTCATACCTACAGGTCGGCAAACTGGTGCTGTAGTGTTCCATTGCCACTGGCTACATGTTAACCTGGAATCTCCTATCAGTTGGAAGCCTTTTGCACAGTAAAATGCAGCAGTGTCATTGCTGTACGTGATGAATCCGTGATCTATACTCAATGCATCGCATGCTATGGAAACAAAATGCTCGAATGGTCAATTGTAAAGAGACAGTACTAGAGATTTCAAAGTGAAATATGGAAAGTAAGTAAGCCTATAAAAATACGCGAAACATACAATAGTGTATCGATGTGACAATGTTATATTAATAGTAGCAGTATAATAATAAGTAACAGCATGATAATTAGCATAAGTATGAGTAGTAGTTGTAGTAATAGTTTAAATATTAATAGTAGTAGTACCTCGGCAAACTTCCACAAGATCTAATCCAATAATAGATGCTCTTTCATCGTATGCGTTAAATACAATCTAAAAATCAAATCGGTTGAGATTTACCATCACATCAAACCAACCACATATTGCATTAATTATTATATAGCCAAATCCCATATGTGTACATGTTACACAAAGATGGTATTTCTGTAATAGTCTAATTGTTTCTGTATATTATATGTATATTTTGTTAATCAGTTGTTTGCACGTTCACCCTAAAAACAGAAGTAAATATAGTGTACGAGATACGAACACCAGTTCCTGTCTATGTATTTCTATTGTTGAATAAGAACAAAATTACCGTGAAGTTATCATATTCCGTAAAGGTGATATTCTCTTGCGTCCAATTCATTTTACCGGTATATGCATGATTCCAATGGGCTTTGGAAGATTGACTAGGCGATACGGTAGTTTTCAATTCAAGTAAAGCCTTTTGTCCATTCATGGCGTACCAAAACAATGTCTGGTATTTACCAGGAGGAAGAGTCGGAGATATCATTGCGACAGTTGTATTGGTACTGTTTACCGATCGGTATAACATATAGAATTCGTCATCTGAAAATAACTACGTTCAATGAAATAGTGCAAAGTTCCCGGAATGTCAACTACAAACACCGTGACTGAAAATGGTTATAATGATATTGGTACACTTTAATTTAACGTTTAATCCATACGATACTATGCAATAATAATGATATTCTTAATAATACGAATTAATAAACATGCCGGGTGTTCTTTGATACATTTTGAGATTGAGATATTTTGACGAAAAAGCGCAGGTTAATGTTTATATCAAAATCGAGATAATTGGTGGATCATGTATACTAGCAAGCAAAAACCATCAGCAATTTGTTTAGATCGTTATCACTTATCGACCTTGGCCACTTGTCAAAACAACTTGCGGTGTCGATGATTGGTTATTGACCGTTTGCCCTTCTGTCGTTTGCCAATCGGACATAGCAATGTAGTCGCACGTGGTTTTGTTCCAGAAAGTACAACTAGCTTCTGGTACAGGAAGGTACACTGTGTCTTGCGCAGGAATGCAGCAAAGGCATCCTGTACAATAAAATGCATACTTCTTGAAGGACTCGATTTTATAGTTGATAAAAAATCGATAACATGGTATTACAAGGTATATATATAGTATTGTAATCGATGTGATAAAACACTAAAAAAGTATTTGTTTTATAATTACGATGTACAACATGACATATCCTTAACGGTATATGGGGGCTGTGAGACTGCGTGTTAAGTGTACAGTATTATTTTTAAGTTATTTTGGATGGTAAATTGAAGTAACATAGTCTCAAGAACCACAACTCAATGGCACTATTTATCACCCAACCAACGCATAAATATCCACGGTCCTGTGTAAATGCCCCGTGCCATTACTGGGACTTGTTCGCAGAGTTTTAGCATTTAAAAAAAAATTCATTCAATTTTTAAATGTGATAGATTGAACAGAATTAAAGAGCTAGTAAAACAACCTAATAAAATGTTAACCCCAACACGTTTTTTTTTAAGTTGAACCAATCGGTCCATATGTCGTTCGGATCGAAAAGCAACCATGCTTCTAACAGTAATTTTGCAATATGCGTATTTTACTTTTTGATACACCTGTTTTCTTACCTCAAAGGACAAGGTAAAACTTAGAAGTCAAAGGGCAAAATAAAGTTTGCCATAAAACAGTTTGTCTGTACTGTTGGGAAATGACAATCTTAAGCAGACGGCGTTTAATAACTGTTTCCCTACCTCACAGGTCAAGGCCATATGAAGAGGGCAAAATGTCAAATTGGCAATATATAGAACATCAGTTTAATGTTATATACAGATAAGTCCATACATAGAGGCTTAGATCAAAGCGCTGAAGGCTATGACATTGTTCACTATTGCATTATCTTAGAGGCAACTCAGTTTTCAAAATTATGTTATAGCTGTTTAAATCGCAAGTTTTAAATGAACGCAACCCATTCAAATTTCTAAAGAGTTCTTAAAGCACAGGTCGAGATGTGGGTGCACTGTTTATCCTCATATTTATGTTATAGAGATAACTTAGACAAAGTCACAACAATACGTTTTTTTTTTCGCAATTGGTTGCTGCACTGGCAACCATCTTTAGAATTTTGGTTGTCTTGCTTAAGAATAACAAGCCTAGAATCATGTTCATGTTGTGTTATGTTTATCTAATACTTTATTTATCTTCTTTAAATTATTGAGCAACAATTTTGCCGAAATGACCGACTGTTAATGCATCATGTCTTGTTGTGAGCCGGAATTGAATCATTTCCTAGGCCTTATTGATCCACAGCTAATTTGTATTCTATGTTTAACTGGATTGAGTTGTTTCATGATTTGAAAAAGCTAGTTGCCCTGCTTTTTAGCCCAACTGTAACCAACTTTTGAAATTGAGTTTCCTGGGCTTAAATCTACTGGCCCCGGGCTAAAAGGCAACCACGAAACCTGTAAGTTATACATGATGTAAGATCTGACAGTGTATTGAACTCATTCAATTTGCAAGTCTGAAGACATTGAAGGACCTTTTCACGTTTTGGTAAATTTACAAAATAAAACGATTTAATAATTTGGAGAGCTCTGTTGTTGTCGTTATATCTTTTCATACTACGAGGATTGCTTATATAAAGTATAAAAATACATCTGGCATTGTATAAGCACGGATGGCTGAGTGGTCTAAACGATAGACTTTTTTCANTCCCAGTTGAGGGTATTTTTTTTTGTTTCTTTAATTTTATTCTTGTTTTTTTTTTAATTTAGCTTTTAAGATCCAATGTTTACATTTATCAATATTAAGCATTTAATGACAAACTGTGAAAAGGTCCATTTTAGATGTTTACTAAAATATGCCACAAGGTAAAAATTTAGAACTCATTGGTTGTTTATTTGATTTAAAAGTGATTTTGTGTATTTGCCTTGTCAGCGAGGTTACTTTGAAGTTATTATCTCTTTTATCTCTTTTTTTCAAATCATTAATAGAAAATATAATTTATTCTTCATTTTGGGAAAACAGGCCTTAATGCATATGCATTAATTGTCATCCCCGTACCAGAGAATCTCTTTAAACGAAAAACACCTTAAAATTAGAAAGTGTCGTCCTTGATTAGCTTGTGCGCACTGCACAGGCTAATCAGGGTGCACAGGACACCACTTATTTGACATGCATTAAGCCCCGTTTTCCCTGAACGCAGCAAATATGTACAGATTTCAATGACAAACTGGCCAATGTTGTCGCACAAGCTGTTAAACGATATTGATTAAATACACACACTCACTTTCTACAGTGTACCAGTGGTGAAGTATATACAGGCTAATCAGTGTGCACATGCAGATACGATGGTTATCGTTCTTAGCGTAGTTAAGAGCAGACTGACTTGCAAAACTTGCTCTTAACATTATTTGTTCGCAAGCGAACAACTAAAAACCGCAGCTTTGGCGAATTGTACGTAATTTCGTGCCTAGCAAATATACTCATCTGTACTCGATAGTTAACTGGTATTCTATTTATCCCATCATTTTCCTTAAAACAAAAGAAATTTTCTTGTACATAAACAAACTGAATGGCTGACAAATCGACAATTCTCGACTGACGATGGGACAAAAAAAAATCCGGACTGTTCCTTTTTGTATTCAACGAGAAATTTACATATAAATGCACACACAAATGACCACCATGCGCAGACGGCGTGTTGCATGTAACATCCGACCCCCTACTTTAAAAGTGAATGTCACACTAGGCAGTCAATGGTCAAAGAGGGCCATAAAAAAGAAGGTCCAGACTGAAACTGTGTCATTCATCGTGCAATTTAAAATAACCTACCACAAATAGTAACCATGGCACGCCGTGTCGCGTTTATTACCACAGAGGTCAAATTTCCACTTATAGGTCAAATGTCAATGTTTGTCATTTTAAAGCTTGCTGATTTTCTGAATTTAGAGCTGATGGCACATTAGAAATTATAAAGACCCTTCGAAGAAGCGGAAGTTACACCTGTCCTTTGGTCTGTAGATCGGTACATGATTATTACCAAAATAAATATTATTTTAACTCCCTCAAACGAACATAATTAAATTATAGCTTTTAGTTAGGGCATTGTTGGAGTTATGAGACAGAAAACCACTTTCACTTATGTATGACTAGTACTAAGGGTATCACGTTTACAGATTTTTCTAAACGTTTAAACGAAATGAAATAAACGAAACGTTACCGTTTAAACGGTATCCCTATTCCCGTTTTAAAAGCATCAGTACCATCGCATTTCCAAACTGAAAGTAGTAATTATTTCCGGAAAGTTGTAAACTTATATTCAGTGCATATCGCATTCGCACAATGACACTCCGACACAAAATGTACGTATTTTGCACATGAAATACAATGTGCATATCATTTGACTTCAGAAAACGAAAAACCATTTAACTAGCAAAAACGTAATCAATATATAATTTGGTTAAAATATTGCTTTTTAACATGCTACCGCAGTGCTTTACTTTTCTAATCAATCACTTCAAATATGTCAAGATTGCGGCATATTCACTGTTTCGTTGCCAAGTTGTAAGATTTTCGGAAAGTAGCGAATATTGTCAGTTAGTTTCCGTTCATGTCCGTGCCCTCCGCTAACCAATCAGAAATAAATTAATTGCCGAATTCGGTAGTGCCCGGATTACCGCAAGGTCCCGGATTTCGCAGTTCGTTATCGATATACTTCGTACGGCTAGTCGGCTACGTTATTTGCACCCCAATATTTATTATATTGATATTTACTGTCGTTTTAACGTTGACTGTTTTTTTAAACGTTTTTGAGCAAAACACGAAACGCGACCGTTTAAACGTTTAAACGTGATACCCTTAACTAGTACTTCATCAAAGTGACGGTAGTAATGTAATGACGGTAGTAATGTTTCCTATATCCACGTGTAGAACGGGCATTACTCACTCTTACTGGATAGCCTACTGGTAACACCGAAACACCATCATAAGATGCATATAACTTGCGGGTTAAAATGCTATTTTATAAATGGTTGTGTTGTAGCGAGTTAAACTAATATATAGTTTTACAATATTCGACTTGAAGTCAAAAATAATTTAACATTGCGTAATTGATGTTTATCTTTAAAATTAAAGTTGAGCTTATTTAAACTTGCAATTGAACAAGTATCCAGCGAAACCACAAACACCTAACTATCAGTGAAATGATATAACAATTCTGTAATAAATTTGTAATGTACAGTACCTGATAATAAGAAAATAACATTCAGCAACAGCAACGCACATTCAAACATTTCCGATTCATTCAATTAAACTCATTTCACTTAAATGTATGTGTCTTTGTTCTCCATGGGGTGATATTTGAAATTGTAGATTACAATAAGTTATCTCTTTGCTAGTCATTTCAACCATTTTGAACCTATTTAAACTCAAAGGACCACTTAAAAGCTATCAATATCTGATATCTGTATTTGTGTGCGATATTATATTGATTACCGCCTACTGATTACAGCGTACAACCGTTTCTTTGAAACTACATCAAACATTTACAAGATAACAAATGATTATAACACACGTATGGGTGTGAAAGTGTTCCGTTTAGGACCCGCGTTACGTCCGAATTGTATAAGGATCTTATATTTGTCCACATCCATGGCTTAAAGCCCCATAAACACTCAAAATCAACGAATATTTCGTTAAATATTTTGTAAAATAAAGTTAACCCATAAAAAAAACAGTGTTCTTTATCGCAATAGCCAAAATTTCAACGCTATGTGTGGTCTGGTAGCATAGATTTAACAAGATAAAAAAATGCTCTTTTTTATGTTTTGTGGGTCAATATATTTAACACATGTGCATGTACCATGTTTCTGTTTGTGTGTCGTATGAATAGATATCGTTGCGGGAAATTAAAATGGAATATATTGTGCCACAAAAAAGGGAGTTTTTTGTATCTCGTTAAAGCTGTATTACAATACCACATCTGGCGTTAAAATTTTGGCTATTGATATAAGGATGTTTTATGGGTTAACTTTCTTTACGAAATATTTTAAGAAATATTCGTTGGTTTTGAGTGTTAATGTGGCTTTAATGAAAGCACTAGAGTTGTATTTACGGAAAGTGGCCAAATGTTAATACCCCAATCACAATGTGGAAATATGTGTGTACGATATTAACGTTCATTAAGTAGAGAGTGAATATAACATCACAAGCTCAATGTCCGCTTTTGATATACATTGTTTAAAAATAATTTATTTGTATTACACATGCATTATATTTGGAAAAGTTTACAGTAAAGCCAGTGTTAAACGTAGAACATATATTAATATTAGAGTATGGAGTACTTGTTTTGGACTTATGCTGGAAGTTTTGAGTGTTCAAGGATACGTTTTTCTCTCGAGTTAATCGTTTATGCCCAAAGCGGACATGCATTGGGGTGTATGGTATGAAATACTAGAACACATACAACAATTTAATCTACTAATAGACATACACGCGATTTTTTGTCCAAACAACGTTTAAATCATGTGCGTCAAAACGCTTGTAAAGGTTCACATTTGTATATAGTGCCACATGGATGTACTGCAAAGATAAACAGTTCGCAAATATTCAAATGAAATGAACTATACAAATCTACTGAATCTTGGAATAAAACATTAAAAACCCAGTTTCGTTTAAATATGTCATTTGGGCAAACCTTTGCCTGGCTGGTCACATCTCTTCGATGGAAATCATAACAGGTTTTCAATTGTTTAATATCAATATCTGTTATGTACATTTATAATAACTATTTGGAGTGGTCTCAATTATAAAAAAGCAAGCGAGAACATTTTGAACAAAGATATGCGTTGACACAGTTTTAAACCTAGGAATTAAGAAAAACCTAACATTACTTCACTTTTTGATGACAGTGGCTCAATTGTCTGCCTGAGAGTGAAGGAAAGACTTAAAGATTGATTTCACGTTAATCATTTAGAATTCGTTTTCTCTATCAAAGAATACAATAAAAATATAATTAAGTAAGTGTTAGATTCGTTATGCCTTTAAACTAGGTTTTATCCATTATGATTTGTATGTACTATTGTATGGCGGGTACTGTAGTATTCATCGGTGTATATCAAGTGGTGTACTCCTGTATATATTGACCTGTATTGTATTACGGTGTTCCGTAAGGTTTATCAAGTGGTGTACTCCTGTATGTATTGACCTGTATTGTATTACGGTGTTCCGTAAGGTTCACTCGTTGTTTCGCATTTTAACCTCTGGACAGAATTAAACGAAATTTCGCAGGAATGTTTCTTGGGTGGTCGTTTATGAAAATTATTCTTAGCGTAACAGCCTGTCCATTTATTAGGTCACGGGGCTAAAGACGGGTTTTTATGGTTCAAATTATTGTTTTATTGTCAAAGCTGGTCCTGCCTGTGGTCACCAGGTTCTACATAGACTAATATGATAAAACCCTTTTAAAATCTTCTTTTGTTAAATCGAAATCAAAGTTGTTGTTTTTTTCGTATATTTTATCATAATATATTAACGGTGGACTGATAATGGCACTCTTCCCAACTCTCCGTAGAGCGCTGCTGTTGTAGTCGTTTTTTTCACTCCTATTATATATGTTAGAAATTTGGTAGTATAAATTCAATGTCAGTACCCGGGTATGAGCCCCATATTTCAGCGCAGTAATGTAGTATAGGTCCAACTAATATGTCGAATAGTTTAACTTTTTGGGATACTGGAAATTCAAATTGTTCAAATATTTGAAACAGTTTATGTAACGAGAACGAGGCGTGTTGTGAAAGTATTGTTTTGTGTTCTGAAGAAATTCTCATTCTTAAATAAAACTGCACCGAGATAATTAAAGGAATCAACGAATTCTATATTTGTGTTATAAATAGATAGATCAATACTACGTTTCCTTCCGTGTTCGTATACCATTGCTTTTGTCTTGGAGATACTTATAGTTACAACAAATCTCGACTTCTTTTAACATAAGTTGTAGACATTCTGGTGATTTGGCAAACAATATCATGTCATCAGCGTATTGTGTTAGAAATAGCCTAATATTTTCTAAGGTTATAATTCCGGGTCTGTCTGAAGTTATATTGTCAATCAAAGCATTGAGAAAAAACATTGCTAATAGAGGAGAGCTCGGGTCTCCTTGTTTTACGCCGGTGTTATAACTAAAGGAAGGGGAGAACTCTGCATTAAATGTTTTACACACAGCTTGACAGCATTGTACATAGCTTTCAGGGACTCGATAAAATGATTACTCACTTTTTCCTTCATCAATTTGTGCCACAGGAACTCATGGTCTATGCGGTCAAAAAAATGTTGGTAGTCTATAAAGACGCAATACAGTTTTTCTTTTTCACTCAACATGTTTGTTATAATTGATTGCAAAATAAAAATACAGTCGGATATTGATTTTCCTTTTTGTTGAACCATATGCAATGTTGCACGGTGAACTTAAAGAACATGAAAAGGTTGAGCCTCCATAGTACATTATTTGTGCTTTAACCACGCCTTGTAGGTTAATTAAGTATACTGATAACTAGTTATGCGATAGCAAAACTGTGGTCTCATGATAACAGCAAGTAAATAAACTTCTTCCAGTATATCAATGATGATAAAATTAATATCTATATCTGTGTTGATAGCAATAATATACATAACAATAGCCTTTAATAAGCCAACGTTATCAATTACATAAGGGCATTCAGTTTAGGTCAAAATTAAGCGCATTGCATTGATGTAAGTATCACTATTTGTTTGAAGGCCGTGTATACTAAACGTTTTTTAATTATTCAAGTTATTTAAACATGTAGTGCATGGTTTGTAAGCATGTGTTTATACTTAACACATACTCACTCGATTTACAGTCAAAAACGTTATTGTATCCAAATGTAATGTAAAGTTTACACTTGAAGTGCATTTTGTTCATCATTAAAATGTATTCAGTGTTTTCACCATTATCTAGAAGAAATCGAATGACAAAGTATGCGTGTATCTCCAGGTAGAAAACCTCAAATTCTCCAGTGATGTTAGCGTGTGTGTGTTTCGTAATTTATTAACAGGAACCTTTGCGTCATTTGACAATATGTTTATTTGTGGACCTGCAACTGTGACATTTCATAAGAAAACCAAAGTTTTTAGTCAAAGTACGTCAAATGTTTCCTGGCTGTCCAGGTATTCATCAAATAAAATAATTTTGATCCAAAGGGACCAGTGCCAGCTGGCAAAGGAGAGCTTAATGTGCACGGGAAGACAAGTTAAAAGACTCCGCAAAGGGAGTGCTTCTCCTTCATACGATTATGAGATGTATTCCCGCCCCTTGCGCGCTGAGTCGCCTATATGGCATCTCGTGTTGTCACCATTTGTCAACCCGAGCAGCCGGACGGTTTCCCCCAGTACGTTGTGCGTCTCGGGACACTTCCGNCCCCCCCCCCCCTCTTATAGTCCAGGTCCGCATTCTGCTACTGTCACCTCCGTTGCTCCCTACCGTCTTCCGACCCGTCTTAAGACTATAGTTCTCTGAAAACATGCGTATTAACGTGTCATCCGGTGCTTCATTTTTCTGAAACAGCAGGAGCTAACGTCCTACTCGACAGATGGCGGTACTCGCTCGTATTTGCAGAGTCGCGCGCATATTATGTTCGTCTATCCGCCGTCTATGGTAATAAAAGGCATAGCAAGTGGGAAGTTGAAGGCTTAAAGAAGATATTCTGGGAGGCAAAACAAATGTGTATTCATTACATTTAAACATGCAAAAAACACTAATGTCGAAGGAAATGTCTAGAAAATCGGTTTGTAGCTTGACAATTATCAATTGAAATAGGACAAACTAACACGCTTTTGTAACGCTGTTCGCCGATAATATACTTTATCAAAAACGTGTATCACCAAAATAGCGTTTAGATATCGCACTAATAAAGCCGATTGGAATAAAGATAGGGCGTTAGATTTTGCTTCGAGATGTCCCGTGATGGGGGTTCTTTTTATCTTTTTTAATTGAATTACAATTATTTAAATTATTCCAAATAGTCAATTTTATTTAGCGCATTCATTTAATTACATTTGTCCAAAAATGCGAACAAGTCCCTATAAAAAGTCCCTTATCTATTGGCACTAGCTCCTAATTTACATCACGTACATATTGATAGCAGTTACCATTTAACGATGTGAAAGGTTTTTTATTTTGAGCAAATCATTTGCTTGTCAGTACCTTAGTACACATATTGACGCAAATTGCATTGAAACGTCTTTAATCATTAGTCAATGTACTGATGCATTGAACTTACTGCAATGGACACCATAAATCCGGCGAGGCGAGGTTAGGTGTGAATCTTCAAGAAATAGGTGAGTGATACTTTGTTATATTACAATGACAATTTCCATGATAACCCTTTATATTATTTTGGCACTGGCAAACATTGATATAGTCAGGGTATGTAATCACATAGATTCTAATGTGGGTACTTATGGGTACAAATTGGCTTATAGCAATGCTTTAGAAAAAAAACGTTCTCCTTAGACTGACCACATCAGGAAATGCTTATTACAATTGAGTAGAAAAGAACGCTTATACTGTTTGTTGAAGATTCTGACAATATCACGATATACAATTAAACAACGTGTATGAGATAACTTCAAGCAAAGCTGGTCTAGTAAGATAAATAATTCCCCTAGCCTCATGAGCTATTGTAAATTTAAAAACACATTTGAGTTAGAATCATATCTTGATTTTATAACAAATGAGAAATACAGAACATCACTAACACGATTTCGATTATCGTCACATAAATTAGAAATAGAAAGAGGTCGTTATAATAACATACTACGCGAAAATAGAAAATGTAAGATGTGCAACGATAACGCTATAGAAAACGAGTACCACTTTTTAATTGTTTGTCCTCTATATAGAGAAATTAGAAAAGAACATTTAAAACCATATTTTCAAAGGTGGCCAACGTTAAATAAATTTGACATTCAAATGCAGTCGGCAAATAAAAAAGACATTATAAACCTCGCTAAATATATTTTTTAATGCTAATGAAATTCGTAATAATATAGACAATCAGTTATAATTGTTAACTTTTACAAGACTATAGTCATGTTATTTGATTTTTCATTGAATATGTTTGTATAAGTAAATAATTCTACAATTTCCTCGTGTTACAATTGAAGATATAATTATATTGATTACTGATGTTATACTGTCTTTTTGTAAACTTCTCTTATTAAATCAATGTATTGATATTATTATACACACTGCGTAACTTTCTGTTTTGTGGCAAAAAAGCATTGTATTATGCTTATATGCTAATAAAAGTTGTTGTTGATATTTAAGTGAATGATAGTCTACGGGAGACACATAAGACTCACGACAATTGGGACGAATTTTGAATCATAGCTGCAATGTCCAGTTCTTTAGTTGTTACTGAAAGATTTTTTATTTTGACGTGGTCTTGTGGGGCAGCCGGACTACCCGAAGGAAACCCCACCTGTCCGGTGTGGTGACCATCAACCATACTCACATGCTTCCGGTAACGGGGAATGAACCCGGGTCGCGTAAATGGGGAGCGCTTGTACCAACCAATGCGCTAACCGGACAGATTAAGACAGCAACGACTGTAGTACTGTAATCTGTGTTTTATCTAAACCACTACCGTTTACTATATGAACAGAACTGTAACATCATTTTTATCCAAATTCTAAAAACTGTATTTGAAACACCCCCACCCCCCCCCCTACCAAAGGGGGCGAGCAAACTGATGAAATCATAAAGGAAATAAATAGAGGATATTTGTTGGATTCGGTGGAATATCGATTTTATTTCACGAGTGATCATAGAAAATTATATTTTCACGATTGACGGGTAACATTTATATAAACTCGCTGCTCTGAAGACAGATTGACACATTATCTCATCAAAAACCAAACGAACCCATAATATCAGTTGAATGCAGAAGGATGTTTCATCCATTCCCGAATGCGAGTCCTGTAGGCTAAAAAGGATTGAAGATCGTGTATTTTACATCCATGTTCAACTAGTTAGAAAACATGTTTTATACTATTTGGATGGGGATAATATCGAGTATTCGGATGAGGGTAATTTCGTTTTGATGTGAAACTTGTCTTTCAAAAAATATTTTTATTCGATCGAATTGTATGTTTGCATACTTTGTGTTCGGCGTGTCAGAGAGTCAAGAATGCTTTACTTTAAAATAACGTTGTAGAAAATGTTCTCAATTAATAATATGCCAAATTTGAAGTTGTTATCTTGATCCGTTAACTAGAAATTAGAATATGCATGTGTTTCGTAAGAAGTGCCATTGAGTGTGTTCTGCACTCACTGGTCGTGATGTTCCCATCTATTCATAGTATGCCTTGAGTGCAGACTGAAACGCTTTGCGCCAAATCACGTAGCGGTTACACGGTGCATGTGGTCACCGCATAATAACAAACATGCGTTACTTTTATACTGAGTGGATGGACACGCATACTGATTTTATCAAAATGGACAATTTAACTGTGGCGTCAAAAAAAAGGTTAGTTAATTGACTTTCTCTTACGGTAAAGCATGGTGTATGGTTTACGAACCGTATCATGCAGGCGTATGGTATGTCTTTTTCTCTCCTAGTTGCCCAAAATCTTCCATACAACTTTTTATTTTCCGCGTAAAAACTATCTTTCATAGACCTGTTTTCGATAACTGACTTTGGTACAAGATTTGCGTATTGCTACACCACATACATATTAATTAAAATGAACACTGTTCAGTATTATTCAGCAATACAACGCCATTTATTTTAAACGTTTGATCAGGCTAAAACAAACAATACATGTGTAATGAACGAATACATTTAACAAATGATTTATCTTCATGATACCGTTTACTACGCTATTTTATAAAATATTGACACTGTATAATGAACATTCTTTTCACTTGCTCGACAAAAATGGCAACACTTAACAAGTGTGTCGGAAGCTGCCAATTACACGCAATATGATGCACTCCGAAAGAAGGCATCATATGGACGCTGCTTTGTCCGTCTTTTTGAATTCTAATTTTGATGTAATTGAATGTGTGGTAGGTAAAATGAATTTCCCCAGTAATTGTATCTTTCCTAGATGTACTCCGAAGATCCGTCCGTCCATTGTTCGGTGATGTGGGTGCGCTATCTCATAAACTAATGATCGGTAAGAGTGTATTTCGAAGTTTATGAGGTCCTTCCGCGCCTGAGGCTGCATTATGTGAGGACCCTAAATGTTTCCAAGCACTCCTACCTAGTTAACTATTTGACGCACAAAAGTTGTGAAGAAATTTGAATTATAGCTGCAATTTCCAGCTTTTCTTTACTGAAACATACTTTTTCAATTTGGTATGGTCTTGTGTTGTGCGGGTAACCGAAGAACCTGAAGGAAATCCTACCTGTTAGTAATGGTGACCACCAACCAAACTCACATGCTTTCGGGAACAGAGATTGAACTCGGGTCGCCTAGGTGAGAAGCGAGTGTACCAACCACTGCGCTAACCGGACAGCCTAACTAATGATCGGACTCACGTCGATGAAAGTTTATATGAAGTATCCCTACAGGATGGACTTAATGGACGTAGTGGCATTTTCCCAGATTGTTCAGCCCCAGAGAGATATGTGCGTTTATTCTTAATAAGATATTTTCTTTAAAGCCCCTATAATGCTCAAAATCAACGAATATTTCGTACAATATTTCGTAAAATAAAGTTAACACATGAACAATAGTGTTCCTTATAGCAATAGCCAAAATTTCAACGCTAGATGTGCTCTGGTAACATAGATTTAGCAAGATACAAAATGCTCTTTAAAAAAAATGTGGTACACTATATTCAACACATGTTCATGTACCATTTTAGTGTTCGTGTGTCGTATGAATAGATATCGTTGCGAGAACTTTAAATGGAATATATTGTGTCACAAAAAATTAAAACGAGCATTTTGTATCTCGTCAAATCTATGTTACCAGAGCACATCTAGCGTTGAAATTTTGGCTTTTGCTATAAGGAACACTCACCAACAAGAATTTGTTGGTGAGGTCTTGGAGTTCGCTACTGGCGCCACCAATGATGCAGTGTTATCAGCGAATCTCAAGTTGAAGATGGGTCTGCCACCGACGGAGATGGAGGTCTGAGAGTCTTGGAGGGTCTCCTGCATTATCTTCCGAAGGAAAAGGTTCAACAGAACGGGGGAGAGCAGAAATGCCTGACGGACGCCCACTGGTGTCCTGAAGAAGTCACCCATCTATCGATTGAGAAGCACTGCACTGCTGGTGTTTCCGTAGAGTTCTTTGATTAATTGCACCAGCCTGTAGACACCATGAGAATGATGAGACTATCCTAAGACTGTCTGTGAATTGTGGTAGTTTAACACACGGCACTAGTTCGCTGCATAAGTGGATGACAAATTTCCTTAGACAACCTCCGCGCAGAGATTTGAATGTCTCCATGCATACTTTATTAAATCGCTGCTGGCATTAAACACCACGTGATGATGTTGCGATTCAAATCATAAATATTTTAATTTGTCTGTTTTCTATTTTCTTTTACATCTTTTTCTGTAATTATACTGTATAAAATGACCATTTTGGCTTAACCATATTCTCTCACACATATTCTTATTTAAACTAAAAGTTGTTGGGACACTCTTCATTAAATTATTACAGTAAGAGAATTTTTAATAATTCTGCTAAACTATACCTATACAACATATTTCTGACATAATCCACATTTACTTGTACACCTAGACCGTTCTCCTTCTTTGCCTACATTTACTGTTCTAAAAGCTTTGTTGCTTTATGTCTATATTTGCTTCGCTAAAGGCTGCGTTTATACCCATCCAAGGCGTTGCACAGATTTTCATCTTGAAAACAAGATGTGTTTGTGAAACACCATGTTCCCTTTTGAGCGATTTTGACCCATATATTTGACCTTTGACCTTGAATGATGACCTTAGCCTTTCACCACTCAAAATGTGCAGCTCCACGAGATACACATGCATGCCAAATATCAAGTTGCTATCTTCAATATTGCAAAATTTATGGACAATGTTAAAGTTTGACGCAAACAAACCAACAAACCAACAGACAGGTCAAACACAATATGTCCCCCAGTATACACTCACTTTTCTAACGCATCACGTATTGAAATCAATATAGCTCCCTTTTTTTTTGAACGGATTTTGTTTAAATTTGGAATCAGAATAATTCAACACATATCTAACACTTCCTGTACATTTAAATGAAATTGATCAACATTTAAATAGCAAACTTAAAAAATTAGAAACGTCATTGCAAAAGTCAAATTCGCAAAATCGCACAACGAAAAATAATAAAAATGTGAACAGTAAAACGCATACACTTGCACATCATAATGACTGACCGGTTTGCAACATGCCAAGTGAGCTCCTGAATATTTATATGAGCTATTTTTTTTTTTTTTTTTTTAATTAATTTTATGTTTTCCTTGTGTAAAAACCCAACTAGAATGATAAAATTGAAATTCAAACAGAATTTTAATACACTTTGTGATTTTTCTTACGCAACTCTTTTCAAACTTTAATATCTCAGTTATTAGTAAATATTTTTATTTAAAATTGTGCATCTGATCATTTGATTATATTATGTGCAAGTTAACGATAAAATCATTCATCCGTGAAGATCGGACGCTTTAGCAAGTGGGGCAGGTAGCCTGCAAAATGGAAATTGCGCGGTTGCGCTCCTGAAAATTCATACGAGCTATATTGTTTTTTAATAAATTATATGTTTTCCTTGTGTAAGAACCCACCTAAAATAATGAAATGAAATAAAATTAGAATTTTCTCGTGTTTCGCCATTTTCACGTGCAAAAGGATGAAACCACATTTACACCACGTGCAAAAGCGTCCGATCGCCGTGCCGGAATATAGTCAAATGATCACATGTGCATTTTTAAATAAAAGTCTTAACCCATTTCTGAGATATTCAAGTTTGAAAAGTGATGCGTTAGAAAAGTCTCCAAGTGTAGACTGGGGGACATAAAAATCCTTCCAGCTTGTGTGATTGTAATGGTTACCGCTAGGGAATTCACCGCTGCGAGGCATTTAGTTTCTTTTTGCGATTACAATGTTGTTGTTAGCCTGTTCTTTACGGTAATTATGTTTCATGAGGGTACATAATTTTGAATGGTTACTCAAAATGTGCAGTGTAACTCGCTCAAAACACGCACATTTTCCTTAGACAAAACGTGTTTCGATAAGCTAAGATTTGACAGTGAACTAATGCGCAGATTTGATGTTAGTTTAGTCTATATCGTGCATGATAAAATAAATCGCCCAAATAAAGAACAGCTGCATTCAACGAAATTGTACATCCAACTCGAACCCAGGATCATTCGCCCCTGAATAAGAATTCGCCCTGGTACGTTTCGCGCCAAAATGCATTTGGCTTTTGTGGAATATTTAATTAAATAAATCAATATTTATTTATTGTCGGTATGATATACAAAACATAATAACATAAGCTATGAATAGCTTTTGACCGACAGATTACAAACATAACAGTATAAAATAAGCATAAGAACACAAAGTTAAGAAATTACATGGACATGCAAATTATAAGTTAATTTTTAAAAACACGATGTAGAATCACAGTGTGAAACATACATAAAAGAGTATTCTAAAAATCCTTAAAGGGGGTAATAAATTAGTTTATTTAAAAGCTGTGTTAAAGCTGCTGATATTGACCCTTGACCCAGGGTCTAAAAACTACCATAAAAGGAGAGAGGGTAAAAAACTGACAATGAAAAAAAAGAACACAAAAGTGCGACACTTAAAATAGGTTTAAAGAACTTATCACCTCAAATCAGATTTGAAGGGAATTGATCAGCAGCTTTCACACCATAAAGAACAACATCACATCATACATGTCACAAAGAGGCAACTTAGTTTGAAAAAATATAGCAAATTATACGCAATAAGGATAATGTCATGCAAAACAAAAGCAGATTTCAC
>VMBQ01007445.1:33568-47172 GCA_007657795.1 Dreissena rostriformis | reverse complement strand
GCATTTGGCGACAATTGCGAATGGCAGCGGGAGCCCTGGATCTGAACATTTATTGTTTGATGCAACATCAGGACTGCTTTTTTGCAGTTTTATTATGAAGTTCATGATAATTTTTAAATTTACAAAGATTAACCCCATACAGATAGAAAACTATTAAGCATGGAAACCGGACCACTAGGACAGAGAAATGATCGCAACCCTAGTGTTCCAATTTTTGCTGATTCTGCTTTCCAGATGCTGATCAAGGAACATGCCCCGTAATTTTTCCTTAACCCTTTGCACGCTGGGAAATTTGTCGTCTGCTAAAATGTTGTCTGCTGAATTTCTAAACTTAGCATTTTCTTTGATTTTTTTTCATANAGCTTGCATTTTTTTTCAGAATAGTCTTGTTCCTTTTGCTCTCAGGTGAGCGCCTTAGGGTCTGATGGCCCTCTTGTTTTTCAATATAATTAAAATGTTAACAACATAGTTGCGTCACAGAATTGGACAAGGGATTTTATGGGCCGATCTCAATTTTACTGACGCTGATTTTCCAATTGTATTGTAATTTTGACCCGACTTATGAAGTGCCCATACATAAAATGTCAAATTTTTCTAACCATTTTACGTGTTTTATTTGGCAATATTTTGGGGGTATTTTACTTGCAAAAACAATAAACTAATAACATTTAATTTAATTGTTGATCAGCGCAGTATTTAACATATTGCTTCATAACATTACTTTAATCATCACCAACGTTTGTAACGTTGCTGTCAAACTGCGAGATCATCAATTGACACCAAACTTATCAATTGCTAATTAATTATCGCGTATGACAAAGTGTTCATACGGAACACACGGATACGAAACATCAGAACAACAAAAACCTATTAGCTTTGTAAAATACTTCCAACATGACGACACTTCTAATTTTAGCACGTGGGCAAAACATGCACACTTTTCATGCGTGGCGAATACTGCGTTATGATTGGGGAACACTCATTTCTGCCAGGTTGACTCCACCAAGGGGAGGAGCTATGGGTAGACTGGCAAGATTTTCGGAATTTGCTGAATTGACATGTTTGAGATGCGCACACACGGGCGTTTGGTCGAGTTGGTTAATCAGTTTGATTTGCGAGAAAATAGTAGAAAATGTGTTTTCGCCAATAGTTTTCGCAAATTGACAAATTTTATCGCCACTCTTCTAAAACTTTCGCATTTGGCGACAATTGCGAATGGCATCGGGAGCCCTAAAAATATATCGAAATTTACCTGTTAATAAACTATATTTCGAGTTTGTTTCATCCAATATAAATCCTTGTAGTAAAGGTTCATGTTATCTCCCATGGTGAATGTGAGCTCGACATCTTACATCGCTATCGAACTGGAGGTTAAATTCAACTATGCTTGTAACTGAGCTTGAACAAAACAATTAAGTGTGCAATATGCGCAAAACCGTAAGAAAATATGAAATTGGAAATAGTAGTCATAAGGAGAAATAGAAGCAAAAGAAGAATCATAACTACCTTTTGCAATACTAATAGTAGTTGATTACACCAAAAGTAATAGGTACGAAATAGCTACGGTACAAATCATCGATCCCACTGTAACTAATTTATTCGATACAAAATGCCAAAATGGTTGCCTTTGAGAAAATGATCGTTCCATGTCTATGATTTCGAATGAAATACAGGTAATTTTTGTGATCTTAAGTTCATATTTTTCAAACAACGGGTAGATTTTAGATATATATACACTTGTAAATACTGTAATTCCCATAATAGTATTGTATTTATTTTTCGTTATGGTTTTTACAGACCAGAGTTTTAGCGTTCAGATGAATTATTTCAGCTAGGTGTTAATCATATTGGGAAACTTTCACACCTTTGATTGTAACCTCTGGGCGATGTAAAAACAAAATTGTTGTATTTTAAGACTTATGCTATAGTCTAGTTGAGAGCGTGGGTAATTTTCATAAAGATTACAGATCACAAATATTTTATGCCTATGAATCATTGTAAACATAATTATTAACCTTTAGTCTTTATATGTGTTGCCTTTTTTTCAAGTTTTTATCATCTGTAAACATCAAAATAATCGATCATGTTGATAGTGTCAAACCGCCATCTTGAAATATTGTTCTGGTTGAGTCGTGGGTTCTGATTGGCTATTACAATTTCAAGATTTGCATGCTGTAAATTACCTTAAAACTGACATTGCAGGAGAGGTTAATTTCTTTTGAAAAAATGTCAACAGACAATGTAGCATGGAAAATACTCATTAATAAACGATTTTGTGTTTCTTAGAACTCTACATAAAGGAGGAAATATTTTAGAAGAACATATTAAGTTATGATTAATTACAATATTTACCTGTTTTTGTCGTATTTTTGATCGGAAAAACGATGGTGAATGTGTCAAAATATTTTTTCCCTAACGAACTGCATCATATGCGAACGTTCTATCATGTGATTTCATGTGATCTCTATACTCACAACTCAACAAGAACCTACCATATTTATTAAGGTTACATGTATGTTTTAAAGATTTATTTTACATATATAATACATTAACACTATTGGTAGTGAATACATTAAAATATTAAAACATTTTTTAATACATGTATCTCATAGAGCTGCACATTTTTAGTGGTGAAATGTCAAGGTCATCCTTCAAGGTCAAAGGTCAAAAAAACAAAATCCTCCAAGGGACGTAATAAGCTTAATAAGGGAGATAATTTCTAAATCTGCCAAATGATACATGTAAATAGAAATTTTATATCAAAGCGGCACAGTAGGGGGCATTTTGTTTCTGACAAACACATCTCTTGTTTTTTTTACCTTCTTTGGGAATTTTTAGGTTCCATTTGGGAAAAATATGTACTTTTTTTTGTCCCCCAGCAGTGTGCGAAATTCAGATTTAAAAGTATTAGCCCAAATTCTTATACACATATATCAAAAGTAAAATTTATTATTAGCCCAACTTTATAATTTTTAGCTCGGCTGTATTCAAAGAAAACCCGAGGTTTTGTCATAGCCCTCTCATCTGCCGCGTCATAGTCGTAGTCGGCGTCATCCGAAAACTTTAACATTGGCCATAACTTTTGCAATNTACTCCAATGGTCTCACCCAACAGTTCGCCAAACAGCTGAAACATTTAGTGACAAGATTAGTTCTTTTGAAGGTTATTTACAAGTAAAATTCATTTGAACTGGTATACAATTTGTGGCGATGGTGCTTTCGGTAATATATATATATATGTATAAGTCGTGTTCTGAGAAAACTGGGCAAAATGCTTGTGCGTAAATTGTCATCCAAGATTAGCCTGTGCAGTCCGCCCAGGCTAATCAGGGACGGCAATTTCCGCTTGTATGGAATTTTTTGTTTAAATGATGTCTCTTCTTGGCGAAAATCCAGTTTAGGCGGAAAGTGTCGTCCCTGATTAGCCTGTGCGTACTGCACAGGCTAATCTAGGATGACACTTGACACACATGCATTAAGACCCGTTTTCCCAGAGTGAGGCTCATTTAGTTTGCAGACATTCCATGTTGCAGCCCCTACCTGTGTCAGACTGATGATGAGGGTCTTGGCAGTGGACACCTTGTTGATCTCTCTGGCCTTACTCAACGTGGCCTTGATGATGTCGCCATAATCATTGTAGAACTACAATAAACATACATCCCTGTGTTTACAATGATTTTCATGATGCAGACAAAAATATCACGTGATTGTGGTTTAATTGATCATAAGAGTAGAGAACTAATTTATTGACATAAGCTGCTTATCTTAATTTTTAGTTTTTATATTCCATGTTATGAAAAAAGGTTGTAACAACAAGGCTTGTCACCATAGGATGACATATGCCCCGATTTCCCACATTTTTCGAAACCTAAACGCAAAGTGTTTTTCCACATTTTTTTAAACCTAAACGCAAAGTGTGACGGAATTTCAGACAGACAGACACTATATGCCCACCTTCGGGGGCATAAAAATACAAAAATAAAGGAAAATTGGCATTATTTTAGCAATTGGCTGATATGTGGAATGGCAGGGTAAGCCATGGGACAAATAGACTACGGTGATAGGAAAGTGAACTCCACTACGTAAACATGCACCTTCTGAAAGTGTTAGAACATGGACATTTAGGACAACGATACAACAGTAATGGTCAGGTGAATCACACGCAGTCAATAAGCAACACGCAAGGTCGCTGTGGCGTAGTGGATATGGTGTCCACCTTACGACCAGGAGGTCACAGGTTCGATCCCCACTCTGGGAACTTTCTTTAGATCTCCATCAACAACACTAGGTACTGTGTTTTTAAAATAAATAGGTTTAAACTTAAACATACACCACTCACCTTCATGTAGTGTTTGAACATGGGTGCCGCCATGGAGATATTCATGACGTTGTAGACAATCAGTTTGCAGTAGCAGGCCAGGAAGTTACGTCTCTTGTGCAACTCTTCTATCTTGATGTTCTCATCACCTTCATCTGAACAGGGAAAAACATGTTTCCATGGCAACGTGGATATGCAGTTGGCCTAGCGACCTGGAGGTCACAATTTAGATCCCCACTATGGGAGCGATCCTTTGATCTCCCCCAAAGACACAAGTACTGGTTCTACCCAGGAAACGGACTCGAGAGCTTTTCAATAAGCCTAAGGATTTTGATGCAATTGAGCTAAAATAAATAGGTCAAAACTAACCCTTTGCATGCTGGGAAATTTGTCATCTGCTAAAATGTCGTCTGCTGAATTTCTAAAATGAGCATTTTCTTCGTTTTTTTTCTCAAAGAATACTATCAGAATAGCAAACAGTTTGGATCCTGATGAGACGCCACGTTCTGTGGCGTCTCATCTGGATCCAAACTGTTTGCAAAGGCCTTCAAAATCCGGTTCCAGCGCTAAAAGGGTTAAAACTAACATGGAAAACACGATACCTGTACCAAGGTGCATACAAACTACTAAGACCAAAATTCCATAATAATTGAATGTATTTCCTAACCATACAGACTTAACCCTTTACCGCTCAAATATGTATTTCGACTAGTAAGTAGACCCTTGGAAAATCAAATTTAAGTATAGACCTTTTCTTAATAGATTCAAATGTTAAATGCTGCATTTTCAACCCTTAGATACAGATGAGCAGCAGACAGCATAAAACCTGAACAGCCTGAGACTAACTCACAGGCTGTTCTGGTTTTATGCTGGTTGCATTTAGGTATTTTCATTTCGCTTAATTCAAAATAGCAGTTAAAGTATTATATTTTACCTCTTATTACACTAAGCAAGCCACATTACCGGAACCAGTAAAAGAATTGTTCATGTATATGTGCCATACCATTAACTCATTTGCATCCTGTTCATTTTAATCGACTTACTTGTGGCACCAAATGTGTCCTAATTTGACCATTTATATGCAGTAAGATGAAAATTCAAAGATAATGCTAATGACTCTTTTTGAAAATTTAATAATATTTCCATGATAAATTCCGAAATATCAAGACTCCATGATATTTCCATAAAAAAACTTATTATATCCATGATTTTTCTGTTGCCTGATGTACAATTCCAACATTTTGCAGTTTCACATAAAAGCTGCATTCTGATTGGATAACCCTCCCATGAAACCTGTGATTTAAACTGTGGGACCCTGATGTGAACGCAAATGAAATTGTTACTTGTACAACTTCCGCAATCTTAATTTTAACACTATCTTATCATTTAATCTGCAAATTGGATTTTTTTTATATTTAAGTGCACATATTGCTTTTTGACTAATCCAATATTGTTTTTCATTTACACTATCACACAATATACAAAAATCAAAAGCCAATATTTGTATTAGATAACTTATGTATAAAATATACTTTTATATATGCTTTTTTTCATATTTAAATACAAGTAGCCAGACTTCATATCTGTATAACAAATAACCCTATTAAATGCTGGGAACACTTAACTTAGTATGTGGTCCAGACATGTAAACTACCGGTTAATGTCTTTATCTCTTTGAACAACAATGTACTACATCTGGGCTTTCAACCCAGAATATACCGACAACCATATGCTTAACCTTCCAACAACCGTAGGCTTGACCAACCGTCACTTGACCTACCAACAACTGTGAGCTTGACCTACCAACAATCGTACACTTGACATACCAACAAATGTACACTTGACCTACCAACAACCGTATGATTGACCTACCAACAACAGTTAACTTGGAGTACCAACAAATGCTTACACAACCTACCCAGCACCGAAAAGCTTGACCTACCGACAAACAATAGCCCAACCTACCGAAAAATGTTAGTACAAACTACCGACAAACACAAGTGTGACCTATAAACAAACAATAGCACGACCTACCAATAAAGAATAGCACTAACTACAGATGAACAATACCGCTCCCTTCCAACAAATGTTAGCACGCCCTACCAACAAACGATAGTGACCTTCTGACAAAAGGTAACATGACCTAAGGCTAAACAATAAGTTTGACCTACTGACTAATGATAGCCCAGCCTACCGACAAAAGTCAGCATCACCTACCATTAAGCCTTTCCCTTTCATAAGCAAAGTGAAAATGGCTATAAGCAACCAACATAAAACCAAAACAGCCTGCATGTAACTCGCAGTCTGTTCAGGTTTTATGCTGTTTGCTGCTCATCAGTACCTTAGGTCTGGTAATGAAGTCTTGAAAGCTTGAATTTAGTAAGAAAGGTCTCACATTGTATTTGATTTTTTGAGTGGTAAAGGGTTTAATGCTACCTACCATCATCATCCTCCAGAAAGACTTTGTTCAGTAGGAAGGTGGTGAGCTGTATCTGTAGACTCTTGTCTGGCTCATACACCAGCTGCTTCAGCACCTCCTTCTCTGTGGAGTGCTTGCTGTAGATGATCAGCGAGTCGCACAGGGTCAGGTATGCCTGAACAAGGAAAATACAGGGTTTAACATCAACAATTTAAAAACAATTTATCTTGATAATCTGAAAACTTATAGTTATATCATACAAAAACAACAAAGGGAAATAACTCTTATTTAAGACAGTCTCCCACATTGTGTTATAATGATATCAAAATAAAAAGAAAAACATCAAGGTCGCCGTGGTGTAGTGGATATTGTTTCTGCCTCGCATCAGGGCAATCACTGGTTTGATCTCCACTGAGGGAGCCTCCTTTAAATTTCCCCAAAAGACACTTACAAGGTCTTCCCAAGAAACCACTCACATCTTTGCAGATCTTGTCTTGGCCATGATACAGCAGCTGATGACAGTACTCAATTCTGTCTCAGACATTGTGCTGTAAGGAAATCAAAATCAACAAAGCCAACCAATCATCATTATTAAACACTCACGTCTTCGCTGATCTTGTCTTGTCCATGGTATAGCAGCTGATGGCAGTACTTCATGAGGTCTGCCTGGTACTTCTTGATGACCAGGGCCTGGTCCTGGCTGCCGTTCTCATCTATCTTCTTCATGTTCCAGAGTAGCAGCATGTGCAGCGTCATCTGGGCCTTGCTCACAATCTGTACGAGAGGAATCAATATAAGGAGCATTCTGGGAAAACTGGGCTTAATGCATGCATGTAAAGTGTCGACCCAGATCAGCCTTTGAAGTCCAAACATGCTAATCAGGGACGACACTTTCTGCTTTAATAGAATTTTTCGTAAAAAGGAGGTCTCTTCATAACAAAAATCTAGTTTAGGCTGAAAGGGTCGTCCCTGATTAGCCTGTGCGGACTGCACAGGCTAATGTGGGATGACACTTTACGCACATGCATTAAGCCCAGCTTTCCCAGCATGAGGCTCATACAAAATCAGGGGTGTGATTCTGGAAAATACTTCACCATCTTTACTGAGTCAGTGTTTTTTTGCTGCCATTTGTGGATTGGGGCTGTTTGGCCCTCTGAATCGGCAAAATCATGTGGTTTTATATAAATTGGGACATTTAGTTGTTGTTTATTGCTTACAAATATCATCAAACTGCAAATAAAAGTGGTTAAAGATTACATTTTCAAAAGTTCAACTCTTCAAAAGCTTGATAGGGAGATGAACTTAACATTTGGATTAAAAAAACAAACAAAAACATGAGCTGTCAAAGTACTGCCCTCTCTACAAATCGTGTTCATGTCTGAGTTTCTGGCACTGTTCTTTCTTTCCGAACAAAAATTTTTTTACAGTAGGCAACATATTTTAGCATTAATGTACGATTTTCAGAAAATCATGTGTACATGTAGCATTTCAGAAAGTCCCCGTGAAGCATGTTTTTTTACATGACTGCGTATGACGCAATAAAACATTTCTTTGACAGGTATTGCATTTAATCTAATTTTAAATTCGCTCGTCCATTGGCTGCCATAATTCAATCAGAACCGTACCTAATGAATGCTCGTGTTAACGGATTTATTTAAACACATTTATCGTCATAACATGTCACGATCATTTGTGGTAATTATTTCGGATTATCGGATATATATGCACACTTTACAAGCGGTATGTATACAGTTATCAATACGATTCGGTTTATATGCATGTTTTGGAGAATGACAACACAGCACGGCAATAAACAGGGACCAATACCATACATGTTTGTATAGGCCCTGGCAATAAATGCGCTCAGAACTTATAACGCCGATCCGTTAATAACGCGGTCGCGTTGATTGGACCCCCTCAATCGCGTAATAAAGGATTTACAGTGTATGTCGTAGTTTACACTTGATGTTTTCTCCACTTACCTCATCGGACAAGTCCACATTTTCTGAGGAAAGCCTTACAATGTGAAACAGGTCTTCCCATAGCTCCCAGGAACTCAGGTCATGGCAACTGGAAATACACACATATGAAGTGCATTCTATGGATTCAAAATCGCGCTACAGCAATATATAAAGCCGCTCTCTGAAAAAAACAGACATGCGTAAAAAGTTGTCCCTCATAAGCATGTCCAGTTTGTGCAGTGCAATCAATTAATAAAAGCTGCGGTCTTACGTAAAGTATCGTCCGAAAATCAGCCTGTGCAATCCGCACAGGCTAATCAGGGACAACACTTTCTGCCTAGACTGGATTTTCGTTAAGAAGAGACTTCCTTGAAACGCAATATTCCATGAAAGTGTAAGGCTTATCAGTTACGACACTTCAAGCACACGCATAAAGCGTGGTTTTTCCAGGGCGCGGCTCATGTGTCAATCAGCAATGTTAGGACGGCATTAGTATCAACTCAAGAAACTGGCATGAGACACAAATTACAGGAATAATATGCGTTTAGTGTACTTTTAACCCTTTGCATGCTGGGAAATTTGTCGTCTGCTAAAATGTCGTCTGCTGAATTTCTAAAATTAGCATTTTCTTCGATTTTTTTTCAAAAAATACTATCAGAATAGCAAACAGTTTGGATCCTGATGAGACGCCACGTTCTGTCTCATCTGGATCCAAACTGTTTGCAAAGGCCTTCAAAATCCGGTTCCAGCGCTCAAAGTGTTAATATGACAACTATCTGATAGTACTACGACACTGATAAAACAGGCTATTAGTGAATCGTATGTAGTGTATGAATTGTAAACCAATCCTTCTACTGCACATGTATCAAACAATAGCAAAACGCTATGCTTAGCCAGTGACCAATGGTGTTTTCAACACCTAAAGCAGCTTAAGGACATTATAAAGGGCATACACATACCATGAGAATGCATACAGTCGTTTGAGAGCAGCTACTAGGGCATAAACTTCATCTTCGTCTGGCTGTTCACCCTGAAAAACATACACACAAGATCTGATAGAAGTGGACCTGATTTCACCAATCGTTGGCTTAAAGATGGTGAATCGGTTAAATAATAGCAACGTTTTGCAAATGAACGCTATCTTATTGCAGGATGAAATTCAAAAATGGCTATTCATAATAAATTTGAAGTTATCTTAAAACTTGAAATAATATCTGCTATCTAGATTATAAAATTTACCTTAAAGCAAGAGGATAAATATAATCTCAATCAAAATAATACAAGCAAAAAAGGTAACACCTCATTTTAAGACAAATAAACAACAAGAAACAATGCACTGTTTACCTCAGCAAAGAAATCCTGCATTGCCTCTTTGAACTTTACCCCCAGGCTGTCAATGAGTGTGTTACGTGCAACGTCACACCTTCCCGCGATGGCATACGTCTCATCACACAGCGTCTCAAAGCACTTTGAGCACGACTCCAGAACCTGAGTTTAAACCCATATATTTGAGCTCCATTGCATCGAAAGCCTATGGCTTATTGAAACACTCTCAAGTCTATTTATCTTGGTAAAATAAGTTAAATAACAGGTAATAAATCAAGCGTGTAATGAACATGTGTAATGAGCATCAGGCTATCATAAATTTGTATACAAAAATATGTAAGCAAAATACCTATGTTTTGATCTTATTTGGTTAATTTATTTCATAATGTTTATATAAACAAGGGCTGTTTGTAAAACATGCATGCCCCCCAAATGNCAACAACTTTCTTAACAAAAATGAAAACAATCTACAATTTCTTAATTCATTTTTTTTTGCATTTAATCTTAGTCATTCAGAGTGATGTAAAGTGTTCAGTGTGAAACTGTTGTATTTGCTAAACATTTCTATTACAGATACAACACTTTAAAGGTTAACACTCATATCACATCCACTCCTATTTACCTCTTGGTCTGTATGCTTCTCAACAATCTCATGAAGGTAACGAAGAAGTCCTTCCAAACTCTGCAACCAAATGACAGCATTTTAGCCACATTCAACATGAAAATGAACAAATTAAGCATCAACAATTCAAACAGACATTCACCATACAGAATTTCTTACGAAAGTCATACAATTTGTTTGTTTTTTTATTGATATTATACACCCAAAAAGATGTTCACAAATTTGACAACCGGTAACAAACTGCTGGCTTCCGAGTCACCATTAGTTACTTTAGTTTGGTGTAGAAACGAAAGCAGAAACAAAAGCTGCTTATTGAAAGGTAGACCAACCAACATAAGCAAACAGAAAACAATGAATATTTGATAGCTGGTAAAGGGAAAATAAGCATACCTTTAAGATTTGGCTCAAACCTATTTATTTTAGCTTGATTGCATTAAAAGCCTAAGGCTCATTGAAACTCTTGAGTCCATTTCCTGGGTAGAACCAGTGCTTGGTGTCTTTGGGAGTGATCTTAAGAACACTCCCACAGTGGGGATCGAATTCGTGACCTCCCAAACTCTAGTCAGACACCATATCTACTCATCAGCATACCTTTTCCTGCCTGCTGGAGGTGTAGATCTCAAGATCTAAGTGGAGAGGGATCTGAAGGAGGTTGGTCACCTTCTCTGGGTCCATCAGGTACTGAAACAGGGTAGAGGTACATGTAGTACAACAAGGTAGAGGTACATGTAGTACAACAAGGNGACACAAAAAGCCCCCCTGCCTTTTTGAAATCCTAGCTGGAGCACTGTGTACATATAGTACAACAAGGTAGATGTACAAATGTACATGTAGTACAACAAGGAAGATGTACATGTAGTACAACAAGGTAGATGTACACGTAGTACAACAAGGTAGATGTACACGTAGTACAACAAGGTAGATGTACATGTAGTACAACAAGGTAGATGTACATGTAGTACAACAAGGAAGATGTACATGTAGTACAACAAGGAAGATGTGCATGTAGGACACAGGAGAAATGAGCCGCAATCTGGGAAAACAGGTCTTAATGTATGTGCAGTCCGTACAGGCTAATCAGGGACAACACTTGCCGATCATCAGGTACTGAAACAAGGTAGATGTACATGTAGTTCACAGTAGAAATGAAATGACACATTTATACCTTTAGCAATTGGTATGTTTAAATATCCGAACATATAGAGTAAGTATGGTAAATAACTGAGGAAGAGAAAATCACATGGGGAAATTTGATAACCAATATTTCGAAGGCCAAAAAACTCTTAAAGTCGAGTTCAAAACTATGCATTTTAACACGATTGCACAGACATACTTTGGCTCATAAAGCCGTTATCTATTCTGTTCCTGCAAGGAACTCATACTTGGTGTGTATTGAGAGATCTTGAGACAGGGACCTCCCAGCCCAGTGTTTTTTCACCATTTTGGGAATGGGGCCGGGTCCCTTTAGATTGGGAAAAATTGCAGTGTTTTGACTAAAATTGGGAAATTAGTGTTTTTGTTGTTTTGCTAACAAAAGCTTTAAACATAGAGAATGAGAGTGTTTTCAATATTATATTAATGGTTCAACTTATAACGCTGGATTGGAGATGAACAAAAAAGTGTTGAGATCTATTTTTTTTTTTTAACTTTCAATTGGGAATTTTTAGGTCCAATATGGGAAAAATATATACTTTTTTTCCATTGGGAATGGGGCCCTTTACCGGCCCCAATTTTAAGCGAACAAAAACACTGCAGCCACTTACTAAACTCAGGATGTTATTTTGAAAACACTTCATGGGAGCAATATAACTGGGTTGACAAAAGTCTTCATGTAACATATACAATTCAAATTAAATTTTGAAAGGATCTCAACAGTCACAAGCAGGAAGTCATCAATGCCATTGTGGATGGAAATTTTGACCTCCTGGTCGCTAGGCGGACAACATATCAACTATGCCACTTACTACTATAATTGAAGCAGCGTTCTGGGAAAACTGGGCTTAATGCATGTGAATAAAGTGTCGTCCAAGATTAGCCTGTGCAATCTGAGACATGACTGAGTGCAGTACCTTCAGAAGAAGCTGAGGCAGAAATGCGATGAAGTGCTCCGTCAGTTTGGTCTTGTCATCCTGCACAGATTGTTTCTCCTTAGCCGTCAACTGGAATGTAAGATTGGCAACTATATAACAAGAACAACTACCGAACGTAACCATGTATTATCGCAGTTTTTTTACCTCAAAATATCAATTTAAAAGGTTGGTGCCCGTAATACATTTATACAACGCTATTCTGGCTGCTAAGCAGTTGTCAAATTAACAAGCAAATTCGTTGAAATGATATCCCCGCCAAACGAGAATGTTGTCACAGACGTGACGTATACCCCCACATGCTGCATTGACACAGAATATATACAAAGGGCCATAACTTCGTTATTATCCCAACACTTTTTGAAAAAAAGGTGGGGATATTGTGGTGATCTCCGCCGTCCCTCTGTCCGTCTGTCCGTCCTGGCCAATATCTCCTCCTACACTATTAGCACTAGAACCTTGAAACTTACACACATGGTAGCTATGAGCATATGTGCGACCCTGCACTATTTGGAATTTTGATCTGATCCCTGGGTCTAAAGTTATAGGGGTTGGGGTGGGGCCGCGTAAGAAATTATCACTAATTTTTTTAGGTTATTTTTACTTCTTTATTTCTACACCGATTCACTTCAAATTTATACAAGACCTCTCTTATGACAATACGGTCAATCTCAACCATGCATGGCCCCATTCCCAACCCTGGGGCGCCCCGCCCACATAGGCCACACCCACCAAAAATTTCCATTTACTATAATTTTTTCATTTCTACACGGATTCACTTCAAATTGATACTGAACTTCTCTTATGACATTAGGGTCAATCTCAACTATGCATGGCCCCATTACCAACCCTGGGGCGCCCCGCCCACATAG
>VMBQ01007445.1:21667-33144 GCA_007657795.1 Dreissena rostriformis | reverse complement strand
ATGTAGTACAACAAGGCAGATGTACATGTAGTACAACAAGGCAGATGTACATGTAGTACAACAAGGCAGATGTACATGTAGTACAACAAGGTAGATGTACATGTAGTACAACAAGGTAGATGTACATGTAGTACAACAAGGTAGATGTACATGTAGTACAACAAGGTAGATGTACATGTAGTACAACAAGGTAGATGTACATGTAGTACAACAAGGTAGATGTACATGTAGTACAACAAGGTAGATGTACATGTAGTACAACAAGGTAGATGTACATGTAGTACAACAAGGTAGATGTACATGTAGTACAACAAGGAAGATGTACATGTAGTACAACAAGGAAGATGTGCATGTAGGACACAGGAGAAATGAGCCGCAATCTGGGAAAACAGGTCTTAATGTATGTGCAGTCCGTACAGGCTAATCAGGGACAACACTTGCCGATCATCAGGTACTGAAACAAGGTAGATGTACATGTAGTTCACAGTAGAAATGAAATGACACATTTATACCTTTAGCAATTGGTATGTTTAAATATCCGAACATATAGAGTAAGTATGGTAAATAACTGAGGAAGAGAAAATCACATGGGGAAATTTGATAACCAATATTTCGAAGGCCAAAAAACTCTTAAAGTCGAGTTCAAAACTATGCATTTTAACACGATTGCACAGACATACTTTGGCTCATAAAGCCGTTATCTATTCTGTTCCTGCAAGGAACTCATACTTGGTGTGTATTGAGAGATCTTGAGACAGGGACCTCCCAGCCCAGTGTTTTTTCACCATTTTGGGAATGGGGCCGGGTCCCTTTAGATTGGGAAAAATTGCAGTGTTTTGACTAAAATTGGGAAATTAGTGTTTTTGTTGTTTTGCTAACAAAAGCTTTAAACATAGAGAATGAGAGTGTTTTCAATATTATATTAATGGTTCAACTTATAACGCTGGATTGGAGATGAACAAAAAAGTGTTGAGATCTATTTTTTTTTTTTAACTTTCAATTGGGAATTTTTAGGTCCAATATGGGAAAAATATATACTTTTTTTCCATTGGGAATGGGGCCCTTTACCGGCCCCAATTTTAAGCGAACAAAAACACTGCAGCCACTTACTAAACTCAGGATGTTATTTTGAAAACACTTCATGGGAGCAATATAACTGGGTTGACAAAAGTCTTCATGTAACATATACAATTCAAATTAAATTTTGAAAGGATCTCAACAGTCACAAGCAGGAAGTCATCAATGCCATTGTGGATGGAAATTTTGACCTCCTGGTCGCTAGGCGGACAACATATCAACTATGCCACTTACTACTATAATTGAAGCAGCGTTCTGGGAAAACTGGGCTTAATGCATGTGAATAAAGTGTCGTCCAAGATTAGCCTGTGCAATCTGAGACATGACTGAGTGCAGTACCTTCAGAAGAAGCTGAGGCAGAAATGCGATGAAGTGCTCCGTCAGTTTGGTCTTGTCATCCTGCACAGATTGTTTCTCCTTAGCCGTCAACTGGAATGTAAGATTGGCAACTATATAGCAAGAACAACTACCGAACGTAACCATGTATTATCACAGTTTTTTTACCTCAAAATATCAATTTAAAAGGTTGGTGCCCGTAATACATTTATACAACGCTATTCTGGCTGCTAAGCAGTTGTCAAATTAACAAGCAAATTCGTTGAAATGATATCCCCGCCAAACTAGAGCGTTGTCACAGACGTGACGTATACCCCCACATGCTGCATTGACACAGAATATATACAAAGGGCCATAACTTCCTTATTAACAGATGGTGTACAATGCCATTTGGCGTGCATCATCCTCTTATGCATATATATATATATATATACTCATGCCAAGTTTCAATGAAATCCGCCAAAGCACTTCCAAGATATGGCTCCGGACACAAAAGTGCCGGACGGACGGACAACGCCAAAACAATATCCCTCCGCCTTTGGCGGGGGATAATAACTAGTTTTTTTTCTCCATTTTGCATTAAAAAACAGATGCATGTTACACATGAATGCAAAAAACATGACACAGTACGTTACTGGGTTGTGGTATTAACAACCATTGGGGAGGGGGAGCAGGCCTTTTGGAAGCAGAAATGATAAATGTTGAATGGGTTTCATCCTAACACTATACGCAAATAATCACGAAATGAGCCACACTCTAGGAAAACTTAGCATATGCATGTGTGTTAAAGTGTCGTCCCAGACTAGCCTGTGCAGTACACGCAGGCTGATGAGGGACGACACTTTCTGCCTAGACTGCATTATTGTTAAGAAGAGAATTCCTATAAACAAACAATTAAATAAAAAAAGGAAAGTGTTGCACAGGCTAATCAGGACGACACTGAACACTTTACGCACATGCGCAGTGTCGCACAGGCTTATCAGGACGACACTGAACACTTTACGCACATGCGCTTACCCTGGTTTTCTCAGAGCGCTGCTCAAATAATAAAGACAAAAAAAACAATTTTTTGTCTCTGTACAAAAAAATAATTCCAAACCTATATTTTAGTATATGCCTTACACTATGTTCTTTATATACACCTTTAAATATATCATTTAGTTTTACAATTGGATGAATTCAGATATTTGTATTGAGTTTATACGAAACATTAACGTACATCGATGAAGTGAACATGATGCATACTATAAATACATAGTTTTCACAAACATAGTACAATATCTTGTCAGTTAACCCTTTGCATGCTGGGAAATGTGTCGTCTGCTAAAATGGTGTCTGCTAAATTTCTAAAATTAGCATTTTCTTCGATTTAAAAAAAAATACTATCAGAATAGCAAACAGTTTGGATCCTGATGAGACGCCACGTTCTGTGGCGTCTCATCTGGATCCAAACTGTTTGCAAAGGCCTTCAAAATCTGGTTCCAGCGCTCAAAGGGTTAAGGTTCAATTTGAACAACTTATCCTCTCATATTTGTCAACAAACAATAAATCATATATATACAGCTTACCCTCTTCACTTAATTCTTACACATTGTATATATTATGAGAAGATAAACAACAAAAAAAAAACATTTTGGTTTAAACTGAAATAAAATATTCAAGAAAACATTGATTTGAATTGATATGTTTTTTCTAAATATACAAACAGAGCAGATAAAAATTCTTCATAAACACAGGGCAACAGATAAGATTTCATTTCAATTAGTTTTCACTATAAATTTTTTGAAACAAATAGTTTTTTTCCCAAAAAAACTATTTGTCAATTAGTTTTTACAGTTTGATAAAAACTTAACTATATTTCTGGAGATGAGCTCTGTATTTTGGGCATTGATAATTCTCAGCAATTCTTAATTCAATTAATAAAGTCATTATAAATTTGTATTGTCAATGATTGTTGGTAACTATTAATAAATTGTCTATTGACAAAACATGGATGATAATGAGTTATTTTGTTTCAAAGCCACATTTCCAAACCCTCTCCCTCAACGACAAGCCTGTAGAAATTATTTTTCAACGATTTTATTTGTTTTTCAGACACGGAATTGCCCCGGTGTTATGAGCCGAATATCAGACACTGTCACCACGTGCGTTAAATCTGAGAGTATACTCTTCACAGCGTCTTTTCCCGACGTTTCGGGACCCGTTACGAATTGTAAAATATTGAACGCTCACGAAATTAATGAAAGTTCCATAACCCGTCTGCGTTTAGCACCCAAAACTTACCCAAACTATTCACGACATAAGTTATTTTTTTATATAGACACCGGCCCGAAACGCTGTCTCTTTAATCTTACTTCAAATATAACAGCCGCACTAAAGGTCACAATATACTAGTTCAAATCGAAAGCGATACAGAGGGAAACGGTACAACTAAAAGGATAAACAATCAATGGCAATTTGTCATTCCATTTTCATGATTGTTTTCTGTATGATTGATTTTTATTTCAATTTGTTTTCTGTCAAATACAAATCGTAAATTTGATAAAACGATCCTTATCTGTTGCCTTGTAAACATTTTCAGATACAGACATTGTCTTCCTTGTCAATTATGCATGGTTTGACGCAAAACTCTAAGCATAGAATATGTTAACAAAATTCTCCACATTTCTGTACCTTTTGTTTGGCTGCACTCCTGCCAACGGGTGATTCCCCTGTGGCTGCCTGTTTCACACAGCACACCATGATCTCGATGAGACTAGCTTCCTGTCGGTCATCCAGGGCTGGAACAGACATATAATAAACAATCATCAAAAGGCTATCATTAATTAATACAAATAATGTACCATCTTCTTAAATATTGTACCATCTTCTTCCCCTAGTTCACAATTTTCTTGAGCCAAATTTGCCTTGCTGTTGCAAAATTCTTGTCATTGTGGCTATTTGATGTTTTTTTCATGAATAAAATGTTATAGCCAATTAGAAATTCCTTTAGCCAAATGTGTCAATTTCTAGCCATTGGCTAATATGGCAAATGGCAGAGTAAGCCCAGAAAGGAATTGTAACCTAAACACTATTAAAAGTTTAGTTTTTCGTAGTTTCGAATGAAGGATATAGTTAAATTAAATTTAATACCTTTCTTACTAGATTAAAGTTTTATTTTAAAGTCTTCATTTCCAACCCTTAGAAACTGATGCGCAGCAAACAACATAAAACCTGAACAGACTGTGAGTAAGTCGCAGGCTGTTTGTGTTTTATAATGGTTGCATACAGCCGTTTTCACTTTGCTTCTTAGCAGAAAAGGGTTTACCCAGGGGCCTAGTTCTGGGAAATCTGGGCTTCATGCATGTGCGTTAAATGTCGTCCCAGATCAGCCTGTGCAGACTGCACAGTCTAATCTGGTACGACACTTTCCGCACATGCATTAAGCCCAGTTCTCCCAGAGACCACTCACCCTCCTCTCCCCTGCCCGGCTCTTCCAACAGCAGGTCTGTCATACACTCCCAGTCCTTGGTCATGGGATTGATCTCCCAGAGGGAGTCCACCAGGTACGCACCGTGCTCATGTAACTACAAGAAAGTAGTGAAACAATGATCATAGATATGAGCCTCGCTCTGCGAAAATGGGGCTTAATGCCTGGCGTAAAGTGACGACCCAGATTAGCCTGTGCAGTCCGCATAGGCTAATCTGGTACGACACTCTCCGCATTCATGGAATTTTTCGGTTAAAGGAAGTCTCTTCTTAACAAAAATCCATTCGAGTCGGAAAGTGTTGTCCCAGATTAGCCTGTGTCGATTGCACAGGCTTATCTCATCCCAGATTAGCCTGTGTGGACTGCAGAGGCTAATCTGCGATAACTCTTTAAGCACATGCATTAAGTTCTGTATTCCCAGAGCAGGGCTCATATGTATTTGTACATTCCATCAGTGTGGATTCCGATATGTGGCTAAAAATGAAATATGATATAAATCAGATATGTGAGTGATCATTAGAACAGCCCTTGTTTTTTTTGTGTTAAGTTCTTTTCTTTTTGCAATTTCCAACAGTTTTTCAGTCATATCACGTTGGTCAGTAAACCAACCCACACTTTTCCTGGGCTAGCTGGTTTACCAGTCCTTTGTGCGCATACTTATGCCAGTAACTGACGATTGCCCTACATAAATCAGAGATAGATGGCCGTAGAATGGATTTCATCACCAATCACCACACAAGTTATGTGGCCGGGCCGGGGAACAAACCCTCAAACTTTGGAAGGATTGCATAATCGACAAAAGGCGATCACATAAGGATTAATTGAAATCCTTTATACAGGTTAATTTGAGTCTCTCTCTGGGTAAACTGGGCTTAAGGAATGTGCGTAAAGTGTTGTCCCAGATAAGCCTGTGCAGTTTGCACAGGCTTATCAGGGACGACACATTCCGCCTAAAATGGATTTTTCGCTAAGAAGATACTTCCTTTAAATGAAAAATTAAGGCGAAAAGTGTCAGAGGCTTATCTGGGACGACACTTTACGCAAATGCATTAAGCCCAGTTTTCCCAGAACAAGGCTCATTTCTTCAGTGGTCAATTTTTGTAATGGACCAAAAAATGCAACAATATGTTGACAATACTTGAGTTATTAAGCCCAGTTTTCCGAGAACGTGGCTAAATTTATTCCTGGCATGTGCAAGTTGAAAGACTTGCACCTCACCTCACTCTCTATGAAGAACTGCACTAGATCACGTATGAGGGGTGTGTTGGGACTCCTCTTCTTGCCACTGGCAGTCCTGGCCCCCAGGCTCTGGGCCTGGGTCTCCTCGTCTTGCTTGAACAGCTTGGCATTCAGGAACTCACCCGCTGCCTGGGCAACCTAGAGGGTTACAAAGCGGTACGGTATTATACAGTGTTTTTTTTTTCAAATTCGAGGCCGAATTTCACCTAAATCCCAATTAAAGCACCCCAACCCCCCTTGTTTTAAATTTAGTTTACAATAAATCGCAACATTTAGTTAATATCCCTACTCAGCTATATAAGTTGAAACTTAGTAATTATAAAATTGAAAATACTTTCATTCCCTATTCAAAGTATTTGAAAGCTAAAAAAAAGCAACAATTTCCTAATTTTGTCAAACGACGTGATTACTCCCAAATCAAAGAGCCCCGGCGATTTTTTCCAACATGGTGAAAAAAAACACACAATGGTATTCAGAGCTCCAGATAAGGATTTAGTCTTAAGGGTATTTTACTCCCTGATATTATTGTTAAAGCGTATTATACCACTTTGTTTCAGCCATAAAGGGTATTAAGGAATATTAAGGGTTATTTTCCATTCTATAGAACACTGACAAAGTACATGGCGTTTTTAATCTTGAAATATTATTATTTATAATTTATATTATTAAATGCAAACAGAATGAATTTAAAATGATGATATGAACAGACTTTCTTTAAAATATTCCGGCAGGAGCCTCTGGTCGCTTTAAATGTCCTTTTTTTATCCACAAACATGATCATGGCCACCATTTTTATTACAAGCTTATTTTGATTGACTTACATTTGATTCAAAGGTGAACTTACACTAAAAACTCAACTGAATTATTGGCTAAACGGGTTACGCACTTGAATCGATTTAAAATACGTACCAAGATTTGTATTGCGTTTTGTTACATACTGTGCCGATTTTTAATGCGTTTTTTATTTTTCCAATGCGTAAATACGCAAATACGCCTCTTATCTGGAGCTCTGGTGATATTAATGACTTCTCCCTCATATGTATTCCCCAATTTGTGTTAATAATACGGAAACTTTCATGCTAGTGCAACCTGCAAGATATGATTCCCACATATCAGAAAAAGTCCTTGTCGTGTTTGACAAGCTTGGTATATAGGAACTCCTCATCAGCATCTGGAACCTAGTGGGATTTACAGTTACGGCATATCCCTAATTTATGACCCCTCCGTTGGATTTACAGTTACCGCATATCCCTAATTTATGACCCCTCCGTTGGATTTACAGTTACCGCATATCCCTAATTTATGACCCCTCCATAGGATTTACAGTTACCGCATATCCCTAATTAATGACCCCTCCATAGGATTTACAGTTACCGCATATCCCTAATTTATGACCCCTCCGTTGGATTTACAGTTACCGCATATCCCTAATTTATGACCCCTCCATAGGATTTACAGTTACCGCATATCCCTAATTTATGACCCCTCCATAGGATTTACAGTTACCGCATATCCCTAATTTATGACCCCTCCATAGGATTTACAGTTACCGCATATCCCTAATTTATGACCCCTCCATAGGATTTACAGTTACCGCATATCCCTAATTTATGACCCCTCCATAGGATTTACAGTTACCGCATATCCCTAATTTATGACCCCTCCATAGGATTTACAGTTACCGCATATCCCTAATTTATGACCCCTCCATAGGATTTACAGTTACCGCATATCCCTAATTTATGACCCCTCCATAGGATTTACAGTTACCGCATATCCCTAATTTATGACCCCTCCATAGGATTTACAGTTACCGCATATCCCTAATTTATGACCCCTCCATAGGATTTACAGTTACCGCATATCCCTAATTTATGACCCCTCCATAGGATTTACAGTTACCGCATATCCCTAATTTATGACCCCTCCATAGGATTTACAGTTACCGCATATCCCTAATTTATGACCCCTCCATAGGATTTACAGTTACCGCATATCCCTAATTTATGACCCCTCCATAGGATTTACAGTTACCGCATATCCCTAATTTATGACCCCTCCATAGGATTTACAGTTACCGCATATCCCTAATTTATGACCCCTCCATAGGATTTACAGTTACCGCATATCCCTAATTTATGACCCCTCCATAGGATTTACAGTTACCGCATATCCCTAATTTATGACCCCTCCATAGGATTTACAGTTACCGCATATCCCTAATTTATGACCCCTCCATAGGATTTACAGTTACCGCATATCCCTAATTTATGACCCCTCCATAGGATTTACAGTTACCGCATATCCCTAATTTATGACCCCTCCATAGGATTTACAGTTACCGCATATCCCTAATTTATGACCCCTCCATAGGATTTACAGTTACCGCATATCCCTAATTTATGACCCCTCCATAGGATTTACAGTTACCGCATATCCCTAATTTATGACCCCTCCATAGGATTTACAGTTACCGCATATCCCTAATTTATGACCCCTCCATAGGATTTACAGTTACCGCATATCCCTAATTTATGACCCCTCCATAGGATTTACAGTTACCGCATATCCCTAATTTATGACCCCTCCATAGGATTTACAGTTACCGCATATCCCTAATTTATGACCCCTCCATAGGATTTACAGTTACCGCATATCCCTANGGGGGGGGGGGGGGGGAACCTTAAATTATATAATTGCTGATCCAGGGTGGAAAAATATTGCATAATTAAATCATCTGTTGCCTTGAATTTGTTTTAAAGTAGTATAATATGTTAAATTGATTATTTAAGACTTTCTTATTTTCCCCCCAAATCAGGCGTTTCAAACGATTTTTTTCCCCTCAAAAAAGGCTAGGCCCTTTCCCCAAAAATCAGATTAAAACCCCTGTTTTTCATTGTTTCATCTGAACACAAAACACACACACACTAATCCGTGGGTAAAAACCAAGCAGACACATTTTAAAGCTGTTCAAAGTCACACATCATATCAAACATAATAATTTGAATAAATTGCATGACTTTGAATGTTCTAGATGTGGTTTTCAAAAAAAATTGCACATCTAAGCCCGTATTCACCAATCCTTTCTTAGCCCAAGAATAAAGAATAGGCAGGCCTTTTTCTGTCTATTTGGGGAAAAAGTACCTAGCAAAATGGTGATTTTTCGAGTCGTGAAATCTTCCAAATGGGGAAGAATTTTCATCGACAAAAGCATTATTTGGGAAGGGGGTTTTACAGCCATTTTGGATAAAAATCATATAAATTATGGTTATATATTTTGTGTATATACAGGCTACCACTGGTGATTATGTCATTAACAAACATTCTACATGAAGAATTATTTAAAAGAGGAGGTTAATTTCCAACTTTGACTTAAATTAAAGGAATTCACGAAAATTCAAATTTCAAGAACATTATTCTTATACTAAAGTCTAAGAAGTATTTGGTCAAAACAAACGATTGATAAAAAATATTTGCGACATACTTGAGTATACTGATGACTAGTCGGACTCCTTGTACAGCCACTTCCATCTCCTTATCCAGTGTCATCTCAACAATACGATCCTGCAAACCACATAAAACAATACACTAACACATNACCATGATTGCCCTAAAGCACCCACCTGAGTTCAAGGTACACTATCATTGAAGACTTGAAAGGGTGACCTAATTTTTGACCCCATTTGACACAGATCAAGGCTGAGTCATAAGGCTTCTATAGTTGCTATATGTTGTTTTTCAGATTTGAGTATGTGACCTAGTTTTTGGAAAACTGAGACAAAGATTGGCCTTTTTTCAAGTATGACCAAGTTGCATCAAAATTGGACAAACATGTGGCATCAGATCTAGAGCAGTAACGCGCCCGGCACCACCAACAACCGAGGACATTGACGCACAATGCAGGACATTGGACTTAGATTGACCACAATAGCTCAATATAAGCTCCGATAATTGATGAATAATGTGTTGTTGACGATGACTACATTGCCATAGCAACCTTAAGGAAGCTCTGTTGCAGAAAAAGCTGAGGAATATGGGATCATTTGCAATGCTCAATTCAAGCCTAATCAGCAATTGGAAGCTGTAACAAGATGATATCAATGTTGCAAAGAAACCTTTTGAAGATGTTAACAAAAAATCCTTCCTATTATTTTGGCTACCAAGATTATTTGAAATAATGACTTTATTAATCAATGTTAAAAGAAATTCCAGGAATAATCTTGTTCAATTTGTTTTTCTTAAAAGTTTACTTCCTTCTTAAAGTTTTCTGTCCCCAGTTCAACTTTCAGTAGTTTTGAATGATAATGTAATCTGGGATGAATTTTCACCTTAACTGGGTTTTCATTTAGAAGAGACTTCCTGTAAATGAATAATACATTAAAAGCAGAAAATGTTGTCCCCGATTAGCCTGTGCAGACTGCACAGAGTAATCTGAGACTACACTTTATGCAAATACATTCCCAGAACGCGGCTCCAGTAACATTGAATTATTGTGTAATGGCTTCTTGTTGACAATATGTTACAAGTGATCAAAAGATAATCTTGATTTGAGATTACCAGTTCATTCACTGTAATTTTTATAGTGAGATACAACCCCTTAATCATAAATGTATCAAACTGACCAAAAGTTACATAAATAGGCTTCTAATGAACCAAACTTTTCAAACTTTGTCATGTCTTTGTCTAGCCCTTTGAGTGCTGGAACCGGATTTTGAAGGTTTTTGCAAACAGTTTGGATCCAGATGAGACGCCACAGAACGTGGCGTCTCATCAGGATCCAAACTGTTTGCTATTCTGATAATATTCTTTGAAAAAAATCGAAGAAAATGCAAATTTTAGAAATTCAGCAGACGACATTTTAGCAGACGACAAATTACCCAGCATGCAAAGGGCTAGAGCAACATCAGAGACAATGCACTCAGTTATTCTCTGTGTTTATTAAATTAGAGCTTGAAAACTAAACATAACTCATCTCCTAGAATAATAATGCGGCCACACGCCTGTCAACTGACCAACAATTACCGCGGCTTAACTGGGCAAGAACATGCAAATGGATATGGATGAATAATCAACCTTTGTGGTCAATTTACAGAAAGAAAAATACATTATCAAGAGCCATTTCATCGTTTGATTTACATCCCCATTTGATTTCATTCTCATTCCATCAGTGTTTTCTTAAACAAGGGCTGTTTGTAAAACATGCATGCCCCCCATATGGGCTGTGAGTTGTAGTGGCAGCCATTGTGTGAATACGTTTTTTGTCACTGAACGGTGGTGGTGGTGGTGGTGGTGATGGTGGCGGCGGCGGCGGCGGCGGCGGCGGCGGCGGCGGCGGCGGCGGCGGCGGCGGTGGTGG
>VMBQ01007445.1:0-19245 GCA_007657795.1 Dreissena rostriformis | reverse complement strand
GTCACTGTGACCTTGACCTTTGACCTAGTGACCTGAAAATTAATAGGGGTCATCTACCAGTCATGACCAATGTCCCTATGAAGTTTCATGATCCCAGCCGTAAGCGTTCTTGAGTTATCATCCGGAAATCATTTTCCTATTTCCAGTCAACCATTTTACTGCTTAAGGTCATTGCGACCTTGACCTTTGACCTAGTGACCTGAAAATCAATAGGGGTCATCTGCCGGTCATGACCAATGTCCCTATGAAATTTCATGATCCCAGGCATATGCATTCTTGAGTTATCATCCGGAAACCATTTTCCTATTTCCAGTAACTGTGACCTTGACCTGTGACCTTGACCTTTGACCTAGTGACCTCAAAATCAATAGGGGTCATCTGCGAGTCATGATCAATGTTCCTATGAAGTTTCATGATCCTAGGCCTAAGCGTTCTTGAGTTATCATCCGGAAACCATCTGGTGGACCGATCGACAGACCGACATACCGACATACCGACAGACCGACATGAGCAAAGCAATATACCCCCTCTTCTTCGAAGGGGGGCATAAAAATACTTTTGAGAATGTAACCTGTATACAGTTAACATAAAAAAGAATCTTGTTTCTCATTTACAAGTAATGAAAACTCGTAATTGATATATTTATATATGTATGAACAAAAATACTGGAAAAAATGAGGAACAGTAATGGAACTGAGACTTGCAATAACTGAGGAAAATATAGCTTCAAATTATTTGTCAGAAAAACATTTCCTTAAACAAGGTATGTGTTTGTGAAACACAATGCACAGTGTCCCCTTTCGAGCAATTTGACCCATTAATTGACCTTTGACTTTGAAGGATGACCTGGTGCAGTAAAAAAAAAAAAAAAAAAAAAAACTTTGACCTTAATTGAAGGATGACCTTGACCTTGACAGAACTTGACCTTGGGACATTGACATTAAAGTATGTGACCTTATAGTTTGAGCGATTCTGTGGGTGCAGTTAAAAAAAATAATAAAAAAAATTGACCCTGAAGGATGACCTTGACGATGACAGAACTTGACCTCGGGACATTGACATTAAAGTATTTGACCTTATAGTTTGAGCGATTCTGTGGGTGCAGTTTAAAAAAAAAACTTTGACCTTGAAGGATGACCTTGACCTTGACAGAACTTGACAATTGACCTAGATGGGTGACCTTGAAGTTCAAACGTTTAGCTGTATGATATACATATGCATATGAGATATGAAGTATATGAAAGAAGTTGTTAAGAAGTTATAGTGTATATTGAATTAGCGATTTTGACCCATTTATTTGACCTTTGACCTTGAAGAATGACCTTGACCTTTAACCACTCAAAATGTGCAGCTCCATGAGATACACATGCATGCCAAATATCAAGTTGCTATCTTCAATATGCAAAAGGTATGGCTAATGTAAATGTTTTAGCAATTTTGACCCATATATTTGACCTTTGACCTTGAAGGATGACCTTGACCTTTCACCACTCAAAATGTGCAGCTCGATGAGATACACATGCATGCCAAATATCAAGTTGCTATCTTCAATATGGCAAAAGTTATGGCCAATGTTAAAAGTTTGTGCAAACCAACAAACCAACAAACAAACAGACAGGGCAAAAACAATATGTCCCCCAGTATAGACTGGGGGAAACCGGATGTAGTGAAAGAAAATTTGTCTTTAAACAAGGAAAGGCCAGTCAATTTCCAAGCTAGTTCAATCACAGACAAAATCTACAATGAATACATCAATGTCTGATTATCTTCATATTAATTCCCTTGCAACCAGTGTTTGCTTACGGGATATAACAAAAGCTTTGTCTCTGTTATTTCTCTAGAGACACAGGGGATAATGGTAGCTGAGAGGTAGGATGAGAGAGACACATCATGTGTGGCTACTGGAGACTGCTCCATGAATAACAAGGAAGGCAGTTCCCTGCTGTAGGAATCTCCAACAGAATCTCAGGCTTGTTATTTTAGAACCCACATTTTGACATTGTTGCAAAGGGATATCTACAATAATTTCTTATTAAAGATTATGCCAGAAAACAATGGTAAGTGCCCAAATTCAATTGTCTTGCTATAATAAAGTAAGCTAATAACAAAATATACGTATCATTTTGCTTAACATTTCTCCAAAGTATTACTTATTTGTAAATCCTTCAATTCTTAACAAAGTTTTGCTCTGGACAAGAAGTATGGCTAAAAATTGTATACTTGACCTTAGACCTTTAGATGTTACCTTGACCATGGATCTAGCCATCTGGTTTTAGTTTGCATCACTCCTCCTTAAAAATGCCTTAACATATCTGCCTTCTACTAAATATTTGAAACACATTTATCAGAGCTGGAAAACTAAGCATAACTCGTCTCCTAGAATCATAATGCGGCCACATGGCCTGTCAACTGACCAATAAATACTGCTGCTTTACTGGGCAAGACCACAGTCAGAACTGTATTTGGATATGGATGAACAATCAACATCTGTGGTAAATTTACAGAAAAAAAATATAATCAAGTGCCATTTCATTTTTTGATTAACAACTGCATCAGTTTGCATTCTCATTTCATCACTTACTAAAAGTTCTGAAAATGAGACTGGCATTTACTGAGGATAATTATGTTTCAAATTATTTTTAAGAAAGTAAATAAGAATTTAATTTCTTTAGAAATTGACGTACAAAACCTCATGTAGTAGATGTAACATGGTGAATAAAAGGAATCTCTGGACAGCCCTGTGGCATAAAATCTTACATTTGACCTTCAAGTGTGATCTTGACCTTGGGACGACACATCATCTCATCCTGCATTACTTTTACTACAAGTTTTATTTATTTGCATATCCTTAAATGCTAAACCAAGTTATGCCCTTGACAGGATCTATGGCTTAATTTGACCTTAAATCTTCATGTTTAACCTTGCCCTTGTACCTTAGAGATCTGATTTTTGTGTGCAACACATCTTATCACCTTGCCTTAACCTTTCTGCAAGTCATTTGATACCAATTTTCCTAATATAGAAAACTTCCAATCATATATACAGTATATCACACATTATTCTGCAATATATTACTTTCCGTAGCTGGCGGTAACTAATGTCGGGAGGCAGGTGGCAAGAAACGTCTTAACAATTATTTTACTTTCCTCCACATTAATAATTCACCAAGTTTTCATTGTTACCAGCTAAGTTTCTTCTACAGACTTATAACTTTGCATCAATATCTTTGTCAATTATTTCTCTGCTTATTACTTGAGCAAATCTGGAGCTTCATTACAAGAATAATATAAAAAAATTGATGAGTTGGAGATTTGAAGAAAACAATGGTGTCTATTTCAAGAAAAACTGTTTGTTTAAGCTTCGCAACTGCAAATTATTCACCTTTCAATAACAGAATATGGGTAAGCGTAATTGGTATGGGGAAATATACAAACTGAAACTACTCAAAGGCGAATACAGATTTTCAAACAAATTGGTTCATTCAAAATTGCTTTTGTCATGCAGCAACAATACTTTAAAGCGCTCAACTTACTTCTTGATTTATTTACTAGATGATAATTACCACGATTACCCAGTGAAATGATCTTGATCGGCAGCATGCCGATCTTTATCATATTGATCTTTCTTTAATACACAGGCTACTGCAAACTTTGCAAGTTCATTTAAAATTTGCTAAACAGAAGTTGTCAAACAACTTTGGTCTATCACTCATTTTGATTTGAGAAATGCATTTAGCTGTATAAGTGTTAAACATGAATCGTAACACTTTCATTATGAGCAGCGTCATAAGAAAATGTGTCTTATGCAATATGAGGCCAGTGTAGCTCCAGACCAGCCTGTGCATTTGCTTAGTCTGGTCAGGAGCAACCCTGTCCGCTATAAAGTTCGGCAAAGTTTCATGATGTCATTTGCAGACAGGGAAGCACCTGTCCAGACTGCGCTAATGAACAAGCTGGTCTGCAGCTACCCTGGATGCATGTGACATAAGACCCATTTTTACATGACACAGCTCATATCATAATAGTCAAATTAGACACGCACTGTACATGCCAATAATAATCTCCTGACTTTAACAACAGGAATTTTTTTTATCTTGTGAAAATAACACTTAATTCACAATACTAATATTGTGTTATCGATTTTTCTAAAATAAACACATTTTCAAGAAAGTCTCAAATAAACATTTCCACTTTAATTTATAAACAATGGGGTATTTTCTTTACCATGCAATTTCATGTTATACATGCAGATAATTATACAATATTATATAACATCATACATACCATCGCTATACGCTGTTATGATGAATTTGAAGCCACGTCCATTGCGGTCCATTTGGCCAAAGCGACTAGGAGACTTAGGCTTGTCTGTTCTGCAAGCAAAAAGTACATTATGTCTCATTGAACACCAAATGACATAAGCATGCAATGTCTCATTGAACATGAAAGGCCATAGGTACACAATGCCTCATTGAACATGAAAGGCAGAAGGCACACAATGTCTCATTGAACATGAAAGGCAGAAGGCACACAATGCCTCATTGAACATGAAAGGCAGAAGGCACACAATGCCCCATTGAACATGAAAGGTAGAAGGCACACAATGCCTCATTGAAAATGAAAGGCAGAAGGCACAGGATGCCTCATTGAACATCAAATGACATAGGTATGCAATGTCTTATTGAACATCAAATGACATAGGTATGCAATGTCTCACAGAACATCAAATGACAAAGGTATGCAATGTTGTATTGAACATCAAATGACAAAGACACGCAATGTCCCATTTAACATCAAAGGAACAAAGGCACACAATGTCTCATTGAACATCAAATGACATAGGCATACAATGTCTTATTGAACATCAAGGGCCATAGGCATGCAATGTCTCATTGAACATGAAAGACAGAAGACATGCAATGTCTCATTGAACATCAAATAACATAGGCATGCACTGTCTTATTGAACATCAAAGGCCATAGACACGCAATGTCTTATTGAACATCAAAGGCCATAGTCATGCAAAGTCTCATTGAACATCAAATGGCATAGGTATGCAATGTCTCATTAAACATCAAATGACATAGGTATGCAATGTCTTATTGAGCATCAAATGACATAGGCACACAATGTCTTATTGAACATCAAAGGCCATAGCATGCAATGTCTCAGAAGACATGCAATGCCTCATTGGACATCAAAGGAAGACATGCAATGTCTCATTGAAAGTCAAAGGCCATAGGCATGCAATGTCTCATTGAACATGAAAGGCAGAAGACACGCAATGTCTCATTAAACATAAAATGACATAGGCCCCCAATTTCTTATTGAGCATCAAAGGCCATAGGCATGCCATGTCTCATAGAAAATGAAAGGCCAGCATGCAATGTATCATTGAACATGAAAGGAAGAAGAAATGCAATGTTGCATTGAACATCAAATGACATAGGCTCGAAATGTCTCATTGAACATCAAAGGCCATAGGCACACAATGCCTCACTGAACATCAAGGGAGATAAGTACAAAATGTATCANGAATTCCGCGGAAAATTCTCACCCCTGGTATATAATGCAATTCAGCACTTACTATCTAATTTTCTTATGTGCAATATTTTATGTTAAATGATATACATACCTATATTCATCACTAATCTAGTCTGTATTATAAAACAAAAATGTATACCAGTTTGGTTCACATGATCACAGTTGAACTTACACCATTTGGTAAGGAATCAAATGAGTTTAAGTTTGGCACAACAAGTCCACAGACAATCAGCTCAAAATTTGCAAACCAATATAAACTGCCATATTAAATGGGGGTATAAGATCAAATTCATATTTGAAAATAAAATTTTATGAAAATAGTCAGTCATAAAATACAGCAATACAAACCATTGGCTTGATATTCATAAACCCAGAATTTAATAGACTATCAGATAAGGAAGTAATTTATAAGAAAATACAAATAAAACAGCATGTCAAAACAGTTGTCAAAAGTGTGATCACCAGCATACCAGCATACATGTTTACATTTCGATATATCTGTCATCATTTGTCACACTATCATGAGTAGCCAGCTGCCAGATGTCACACAATGTTGATATAACTGCATGTGCCTCCTGCCTGCCAAACATTGGGGCCTTGTTTTGAGTGCCTTATATACCAACAAAACATGTAAGGGTTGACAGGGTGGATTTCAACATTCAGCATGCGGTCTTCTGAATTCCAGACCTGTAGATATGCTTATCGACCTACTGCTGAATGCCGACCTACTGCTAAATGCTGTGTTGGAAAAATGAGTAAAACTCAAACTTTGACTGGCTGATCATGGTGAGGTTTTTGTATAGAGAATGATGAGTTCAAGTAAAAATAAGCATAAATCAACTGCTTGGTACACTAGTTGAACTTACAGTAGTTGGCTGGCTAGATAATACAAAGAGGCCAGTAGCCATTGTATTCCGAAACTGTTTTCCCTGATTAGCCTGTGTGGTTTACAAAGTCTTATCTGGGACGACACTTTCCGCACATGCATTAAGCCAAGTTATCCGAGAAAGCCGCTCAATTTAACTTAGGTGGTGCAATTTACTAGGTACTACAAGATCCATGTACAAGGTGCCATGTGAAATCAAAGGGCTGAAGGCACTGAATTTGTTCCCTGTTGTATAATCTTAGACGCAACTCAGTTTTCAAAATTATGTGATAGCTTTTTATATCGCGAGTTTGAAATGACCACAACCCATTCAAATTTATAAAGAGTGTGTCTTTAAGCACAGGTGGAGTCGTGTTGTTTTTTTCAAATCATTGATACAGCTAATCAGTGTGCACAGGCTAGTCTTATTTGACATGCATTAAGCCCAGTTTTCCATGAAAGCAGCCAATATGTACAGATTTCAATGATAAACACTAGACTGGCCAACGTTGTCTTACAAGCTGTTAAATACTTTTGAATACATACACACTATGTAGTGTACAGTGGGAACTATAAACAGGCACATGCGGTGGTTAGAGCAGACGCTTTTAGCATTCGTCGTCTGCATAATTTTACTGCAGTTATCCACACAGGCAGTCACGGGTTACGGTTCCTAGCGTAGTTAAGCCAATACTGGTTGCGAAATTGCCTCTACATTATTTGTGAGCTAACGAAAAAAAAATATGGTCTACAATGAATGTATAACCATGAACTTTCAAGGTAGTCCATGGTAGTTTATAGTTAAATAATATTAACTTTTGCCATGCGAAGCAATGAAGAGTTCTACACTATGAACTCTGAGTTTTCTCATATAAAAGGTCAATAGACACAGATTGATGGCTTTGAGAACATGTTGGGTGTCTACTGTATGGAGATTGTTTGGTGTGCACTTGGAACACTTCACATTACCAATAAATCAGTGACAATAAGTAGACTAAACAGAAACTTGTGTTTAAAAGCTGAAAAGCTTATAATGCCCTTATCTTAATAAATAACATTTAAGACTTGTATGTTTACATCTATTCCGTTGTTATTGCTTACTGGTACTTTTTACATCCTTGGCTGACAAATTGACAAAAAAAAAAGCAAAGAGATTACAGAACTAATTTTACCCCCAATTCATTAAATACATGCAATTTATTTGGCCCTCGCTCTGGGGAAACAGAATTAATGTAATGCATGTGCATAAAGCATGGGCCCAGATTAGCCTGTGCAGTTTGCTTAGGTTAATCAGGGACAACGCGTTACGCTTAGACTGGATTTAATTTAGAAGAAACTTTTGCCTCTGATCAGCTTGTGTGGACGGCACAGGCTAATTTGGAATGACACTTTACGTACATACATTAAACCCAATTTGTCCAGAGGAAGTTTAATTTTTTTCAATCGAAATTTCTGATTGCAAAATAAAGGCTGATGCCCTCCATGCAAGGTAATGGCCTCTACACCCACGATTGCAATCTGTTAGAAAACTTTCAGCTTTCACACTGAGCTGTTTATTTACACAATTCACATCTGGCAGATCCAAATAATCTTGTTCCATCAAGTAGAGAAAAAAGAAATCTATAGAACATGGATGACACGGCATTAAGCTTTGTCGGAAAACTCATGTTGAAAAAAGACTGCAAAAATATGAAGGTGCACATGTGTACGCTCAGGTTAATATGTTTTTAAAGTGTCAGCCTTCTAGCTGCTGTACTTGATTTAGGCACGACACAAGTTGAAAAAGGTAATATTTTGCTAAACAAGAAGGCGCTAACATGAGACCCCAAGGTACTTAACTGTTCAGAGCAGGTAGTGTTCACTTTGTTTCACAATTAAACTGCCCCAACACATGGCAGCCATGTTTTTTTAACAAACCACAATCATTTTCGAACACAGCCCAGTTTCAAATTCATTGGAAACATGATAATGAAAATTTCTCTGCATCTAAAATAAAGGTTTCCTCTATTTGCTGTTAAACTATTATCACTTTTGATTTACATGTGAAATTAGGGATGATATGTTACTTGTACCGTATTAACTTTAATTGGGCCATGTCTTTGTTTATACTTGGATTTTTTACCTTTATCAACAGTATGTCCAGACAACGTAAGCTTTTATTTAGATACTTTCCTTCCCTTATATCAAACGACTTCAAAAGAAGCAAATGAAGTTTCTCTTTTTTGTTCACATCAAGAAAACCCAAATTTCATAACCCCATTCATGTTTGTGGGTAGAGTTGCCCAGGTTACTTCTTCAAGAAAGTTTACACAAAGTCAGATACACCATCATGGCCACTTCAGACCCATCTCAGGGTTTGTAAACACTGCCAAATGATGCCATGTTTGCCCTTTGTAAATAGGTAATTAATAACATTGTGGAAAATATGCAAGTATATTCCTACAAAAAGCTCATTTGGGCACATCGTATTATTGTCTGGATATTGAACTATCACAAAAATAGATAAATTTCTGGTTTTTAGTTTTATTTTTATAATTTTGAGGGGAACGGTTGGACAGGCATAAAGCAAGAAATTAAACAAACATATTTTTTTTTAAACAACAGGCAATGATGCACATACAGATGAAAGCAAAAGATCCATTACAGGCAACTATTACACTCTATTTATGATTAAAATTGTTCATGATTCACTGTAACATTAAATGACTTGTAAAACTTCAATTCATATTAAAATATGACTGGCTAGAACAATTAAATAAGACAACATTTATGAAAATCACAGCAATGAAACCATGACAATTAATAACCTGAATGTTATCTTGTCATACAGGAAGTAAGTCACAAAAACCTAACTGGTAAATTAAAAGTGAATCAAGAAAAATCCTGAAAAACTATAACTCAGGTATCAAAGAAGACGGTTTCTCAATGAGTTTGAGATGTTTTGGACAGGATTTGTGGTATGTTAGAGTATTTATTTTCTAGATTTGACATAATCCTTCTGCGCATGATGACCTGATTTAATTATTTGGTATAAATCTTGGGAATAAATGTTCTTGACGACTTTTAATCGCACTTGCTTGGTTGTTTACCCAATAACCCGTTGTTTTTACAGTCTTTTTTTCCAAAGTGTTGCAGTCTATATACAGTACCGGCCACGCGGAACCGACATAATACTCTGTCACGCCACGGCCAGAATCGTTAGTACTCGACGACTGCGTCATGTGTTCACGCGGCGTATCGCCGAGACACTCAGCATCGATCCGCGCAACGACGCTGAGTCTGTATGACCTTGCGTACTTTCGCGGAATAAATCCACCGCATACGTACGCGGCACATCAAGTGAAAAGATTAACTGTAAAAACGCAGTCATACGTCTATCCACTCATATGTCTGGGGGTATAAAAATGGTTCGAAACTTTGACATTTTGTGTATGTGCACTTTATAAGTCGGGTAAAAATTTCAAGACACTTGGAAAATAGCGTCAGTAAATTTGCGACCCCATCAAATTCCTTGTCAGATTCTGTGACTGAACTATATTGTTAAAAATTGTAATTATATTGAACAAATAAAATGAAAAATACTACTACAATGCAATTTAATAGCTGGTAATTCCAACAAAACACTGTGCCTTTATTTACTATAAATGTGTTTCAAGAATTTCGTAAACACATGTACCCATTCCCAATTGTTAGGAATGTACAAGAAGTTGGTAAATTGGAACTAATTGTCCTTTCTCAGAAAATCCGAGATAAATTCATTTGTCGTTTCGCAGCTTAGGGCGAGTAATTACGGGACTCAACTTGTGTAAAACACTTGTTCAATTAACCGTTAAAATACACCTCCGTTTTCTGAAAAAAAAATCAAAAGGCAGAGCTAAGCACGTGCTGTTACAAAATTGGACGATTACCATTGAGTAACAAACAAACAATTGGTTTAGCGGGTTGATTGCTAAACAAAGGAAGCCAATTTTTTGTCGGCAAGAACGGTGTAACTTTATGGCTTCAGACAGGAAGCGGCTTTCCTTTGATGACGTCAAACTGTCAATTCACACAGATTGCGAATTTGTGCGATACTTTTAATAATTTCATGGATCCTTTGTTTACATGTTCAGTATAAATAACCACCTGCTATCATGAAAACTTTGGATTAAATTATCAAAATAAAAACAAGAGTAATGTTGCAAACTGTGATTATATTTATTGGTAAGTATCAGTTTAAAGACGATGTTTTGCTTGTCGTAAAACAATGAGTTTTCTATACAAAACATTACCATGGGATCGGTCGATCTTGGTCGATTTTTTTTTTTTTTTTTCATGGACGACCTCATAAGTCCATTAACTATTTTATCTATTTTGAATCCGCGCACATTAAATTAATTATAATTATAAATATCAATATAATTGTTCTTTTAAAATTTATTGACTAACTAATCATTTTTAAAAGATTTTTATTATATGATGCGCATCTTCTCGGGGTCATATCGCAGATCGCGGCTTACCTCAGCATGTCTCGGCGGACAGATGCGACAGATGCGAAGCATCGTGGCGACATGCGATGTGCTGCCGCATACTGACGCCGCTACAACGGCCGACTCGGCATCGACTCGTTTTGCCTTGACTCCGCGGATCGGGAAATATGTTTGTTCCGCGTGGGCTGTTCTGTATAGTAAGCAGTTTTGGAACTAAAGAAAAATGTAAAAGCTTTCACATTTCTTTAGCCCCTGACTGTGCTGTACAGGCCATAAAAGCTTCAAAATTCTAACTGTAACCTCATGTTTCATAAATGGAGAGTACAGTAACCCTATTTACCATAACTGGTGCTTTTGGAATTTTCAAGAAAAAGTTGCGGATATGGCATTTGGTGTGTTACGAGTGGCTGCACTTTACTTGAAGTTGTCGCTCTATGGCCGTTATTTCCCTTTTTTTCCCTCATGATGAATATGAAACACAATTTATTCAATGATACAATTGCCAGTGATCCTAAATGGAAGTGGGCATTATAAAACACATGCGCAGGCGCCTGATAAATTTGTTTGGCAAAAGTACTACAGTTTTTCCCATGTTTGTGAAAAGTCTCCAGAAGACAATTGTTCAATATTAAATAAAAAGACACTTCACTGAGTATTTGTTTGAATGATATGTTTGTGTTAAATACGTATTAAACAATATCATATAAACAATTAATAAGCCCCTTTAATAATCAAGCATATTTATAGCAAAGTTTCTTACCTAAACTGCACTGTTAAATACTGGCCAGTTGAGTATATGGTTGATGGCAGGGTGTTACCACATAAACCATTGTTGCCTCCTGCTTCGGGCTGAAATACAATGTTCAAGTGAGCCGCGTTCTGGGAAAACTGGGCTAAAGGCATGTGCGGAAAGTGTCGTCCCAGATAAGCCTGTGCAGTTCGCACAGGCTAATCAGGGACAAAGTACACTTTCCGCTTCTATGGAATTCTTTGCCTAAATAAGGTCTCTTCTCAATGAAAGTCCAGTCTAGGCAGAAAGTGTTGTTCCTTATTAGCCTGAGCAGACTGCACAGGCTAATCTGGGACGAAACTTTATGCACATGCATTTAGCCCAGTTTTTTTAGAACGCGTATCAAGTTCTCTAACTCAACCATTGTTGCCCCCTGCTTCTTGCTGAAATACAAATGTTGAAGTCATCTACAGACAACATTGTTGTTAATCAAGTTTAATATCTTTCATAACAACATGGGCAGAAAGGCATGCATGCGTTGCTAGTTGCTGAAAATATTGTTATTTTATGATAATTTTAAGCAGAGCTCAAAGTTTTACAAATGTCTATTTACCAGTCGAAATGTCTCCATCATAAACTAAAATCATAATTGTTGATTTCATGATACATGTATCTCACTATAACATTCAAAGAGATGTCTTTAAAATGTAATACTGCAATCAGTTCTTTTTCTCTATCATCCAACAGAACAAGTATGTTGTCCTGGAAAAATCAATCTCAAGAAATTACTTACAGAAAAAAACGCACTAATTCTCTCGCAATTAAGTTCGTAAATCATTAAAGAATGTGGCATAAACTTGCTGTCATCTCATACATAATGTAAATATCAATTAAGCCAGGCACAAGTCAATTACATTTCCCCTACTGAATAATATACTTACATTATCTTACACACTGCCATTAGAAATACATCATTCAATTGTCATAAATAATTTAAGGACCACCAAGAGAGGTCTAATAAGGAACTAACAGCCAACTATTTCGTGTATGCAGTGTTTCAAAGATTATGAGGTCATTCTGCACCTGAGCTTTATTTGGCTGAGGCTTAATGAAAAATGTCAATGGAAATTTAATAGTAATTGAATAGTAATTATAAAATAAAACATTAGTTTTAAAAAGGAGGATTGAATATCCTTTAATGCTGCAAAACAGTTTATTTGAAATAAAATGCTTGAAATACAACTGAAACAAGCAAATTCGTTGAATTGATATCCCCCGCCAAACTAGAGCTTTGTCACAGACGTGACGTATACCCCCACATGCTGCATTGACACAGAATATATACAAAGGGCCATAACTCCATTATTAACAGATGGTGTACAATGCCATTTGGTGTGCATCATCCTCTTATCCATATATATACTCATACCAAGTTAAAATGAAATCCGCCAAAGCACTTACAAGATATGGCTCCGGACACAAAAGTGCCAGACGGAAGGACGGACAGAAGGACAATGCCAAAACAATATCCCCCTGCCTTTGGCAGGGGATAATAAGTGACATGCGGGGGATAATAAATGACATATCATATATTTATATTAAAATAAGGATGTTAAGAATGAACTCTGTCAGCTGTAAAGATTCTGATGGAATGAGACTTTGTCAAAAATAAGGCTTTTAAGTTTCAAGTGAGATGTAAGGAGCAAATATCGGTAACCAAAACTATACCCAGGAATGTAAATCATAAATGTTTGCCCAAGGTGTTATGGCCTCATTAATTGATTCATCCATGTCGCTCATTTTGATCATTCCTTTGCCCAGAATTACTTGACATAGAACATAATTGTAAACATATGAACATGTTTTTGTAGGACCTAAAATAGTTCCTTTGTTCGAAGTTCTCCAAGTTTTAGCACATATACAGATAATAGGTCATTGCCATATTTTGTGTGATTAAACCCTGCCCCTCCCCTGCTATTAAGTAGGTGGATGAATGCTGGAATCGCCATGGACATCTGTCCTTCAGAGTTTCTGTCTCTTCACACACAAATTGTCAAACAAAGTACTCCCAACACTTTTCAGCATACAATTTTTTATTTTTTTTTAAATGCATCAATTTCAAATTAAATTGTTGTAATCAAGAATATTTTTGATTTTTTTATTCATGAGGAGGTATATAATTAATGGAATATAACACAACTGTGGTTTTCCAGTGTAATGTAACGCCCTGCAGGCTCGTGAAATACATCACACAATCAACTCTTGACATACAACATCACACAATCAACTCTTGACATACAACATCACACAATCAACTCTTGACATACAACATCACACAATCAACTCTTGACATACAACATCACACAATCAACTCTTGACATACAACATCACACAATCAACTCTTGACATACAACATCACACAATCAACTCTTGACATACAACATCACACAATCAACTCTTGACATACAACATCACACAATCAACTCTTGACATACAACATCACACAATCAACTCTTGACATACAACATCACACAATCAACTCTTGACATACAACATCACACAATCAACTCTTGACATACAACATCACACAATCAACTCTTGACATACAACATCACACAATCAACTCTTGACATACAACATCACACAATCAACTCTTGACATACAACATCACACAATCAACTCTTGACATACAACATCACACAATCAACTCTTGACATACAACATCACACAATCAACTCTTGACATACAACATCACACAATCAACTCTTGACATACAACATCACACAATCAACTCTTGACATACAACATCACACAATCAACTCTTGACATACAACATCACACAATCAACTCTTGACATACAACATCACACAATCAACTCTTGACATACAACATCACACAATCAACTCTTGACATACAACATCACACAATCAACTCTTGACATACAACATCACACAATCAACTCTTGACATACAACATCACACAATCAACTCTTGACATACAACATCACACAATCAACTCTTGACATACAACATCACACAATCAACTCTTGACATACAACATCACACAATCAACTCTTGACATACAACATCACACAATCAACTCTTGACATACAACATCACACAATCAACTCTTGACATACAACATCACACAATCAACTCTTGACATACAACATCACACAATCAACTCTTGACATACAACATCACACAATCAACTCTTGACATACAACATCACACAATCAACTCTTGACATACAACATCACACAATCAACTCTTGACATACAACATCACACAATCAACTCTTGACATACAACATCACACAATCAACTCTTGACATACAACATCACACAATCAACTCTTGACATACAACATCACACAATCAACTCTTGACATACAACATCACACAATCAACTCTTGACATACAACATCACACAATCAACTCTTGACATACAACATCACACAATCAACTCTTGACATACAACATCACACAATCAACTCTTGACATACAACATCACACAATCAACTCTTGACATACAACATCACACAATCAACTCTTGACATACAACATCACACAATCAACTCTTGACATACAACATCACACAATCAACTCTTGACATACAACATCACACAATCAACTCTTGACATACAACATCACACAATCAACTCTTGACATACAACATCACACAATCAACTCTTGACATACAACATCACACAATCAACTCTTGACATACAACATCACACAATCAACTCTTGACATACAACATCACACAATCAACTCTTGACATACAACATCACACAATCAACTCTTGACATACAACATCACACAATCAACTCTTGACATACAACATCACACAATCAACTCTTGACATACAACATCACACAATCAACTCTTGACATACAACATCACACAATCAACTCTTGACATACAACATCACACAATCAACTCTTGACATACAACATCACACAATCAACTCTTGACATACAACATCACACAATCAACTCTTGACATACAACATCACACAATCAACTCTTGACATACAACATCACACAATCAACTCTTGACATACAACATCACACAATCAACTCTTGACATACAACATCACACAATCAACTCTTGACATACAACATCACACAATCAACTCTTGACATACAACATCACACAATCAACTCTTGACATACAACATCACACAATCAACTCTTGACATACAACATCACACAATCAACTCTTGACATACAACATCACACAATCAACTCTTGACATACAACATCACACAATCAACTCTTGACATACAACATCACACAATCAACTCTTGACATACAACATCACACAATCAACTCTTGACATACAACATCACACAATCAACTCTTGACATACAACATCACACAATCAACTCTTGACATACAACATCACACAATCAACTCTTGACATACAACATCACACAATCAACTCTTGACATACAACATCACACAATCAACTCTTGACATACAACATCACACAATCAACTCTTGACATACAACATCACACAATCAACTCTTGACATACAACATCACACAATCAACTCTTGACATACAACATCACACAATCAACTCTTGACATACAACATCACACAATCAACTCTTGACATACAACATCACACAATCAACTCTTGACATACAACATCACACAATCAACTCTTGACATACAACATCACACAATCAACTCTTGACATACAACATCACACAATCAACTCTTGACATACAACATCACACAATCAACTCTTGACATACAACATCACACAATCAACTCTTGACATACAACATCACACAATCAACTCTTGACATACAACATCACACAATCAACTCTTGACATACAACATCACACAATCAACTCTTGACATACAACATCACACAATCAACTCTTGACATACAACATCACACAATCAACTCTTGACATACAACATCACACAATCAACTCTTGACATACAACATCACACAATCAACTCTTGACATACAACATCACACAATCAACTCTTGACATACAACATCACACAATCAACTCTTGACATACAACATCACACAATCAACTCTTGACATACAACATCACACAATCAACTCTTGACATACAACATCACACAATCAACTCTTGACATACAACATCACACAATCAACTCTTGACATACAACATCACACAATCAACTCTTGACATACAACATCACACAATCAACTCTTGACATACAACATCACACAATCAACTCTTGACATACAACATCACACAATCAACTCTTGACATACAACATCACACAATCAACTCTTGACATACAACATCACACAATCAACTCTTGACATACAACATCACACAATCAACTCTTGACATACAACATCACACAATCAACTCTTGACATACAACATCACACAATCAACTCTTGACATACAACATCACACAATCAACTCTTGACATACAACATCACACAATCAACTCTTGACATACAACATCACACAATCAACTCTTGACATACAACATCACACAATCAACTCTTGACATACAACATCACACAATCAACTCTTGACATACAACATCACACAATCAACTCTTGACATACAACATCACACAATCAACTCTTGACATACAACATCACACAATCAACTCTTGACATACAACATCACACAATCAACTCTTGACATACAACATCACACAATCAACTCTTGACATACAACATCACACAATCAACTCTTGACATACAACATCACACAATCAACTCTTGACATACAACATCACACAATCAACTCTTGACATACAACATCACACAATCAACTCTTGACATACAACATCACACAATCAACTCTTGACATACAACATCACACAATCAACTCTTGACATACAACATCACACAATCAACTCTTGACATACAACATCACACAATCAACTCTTGACATACAACATCACACAATCAACTCTTGACATACAACATCACACAATCAACTCTTGACATACAACATCACACAATCAACTCTTGACATACAACATCACACAATCAACTCTTGACATACAACATCACACAATCAACTCTTGACATACAACATCACACAATCAACTCTTGACATACAACATCACACAATCAACTCTTGACATACAACATCACACAATCAACTCTTGACATACAACATCACACAATCAACTCTTGACATACAACATCACACAATCAACTCTTGACATACAACATCACACAATCAACTCNTTGGTTTTTGCCCTGTCTTTTAGTTTGTTTGTTGGTTTGTTTGTTTGTTGGTTTGTTTGCGTCAAACTTTAACATTGGCCATAACTTTTGCAATATTGAAGAGAGCAACTTGATATTTGGCATGCAAAGGTCAATTACAAAGGTCAAAATATTTTATTTTAAATATGCCAAAATGTCAGTACCACTTGAAACAGATACTTCATATTTTACATGCATGTGTAACTCATACAGCTGAATGTATTAATCGGTGACATTTTAAGGTCAAGGTAATCCTTCAAGGTCATACATTTGTATACTTAAAATTGCACTTGCTATTACAAAATGTTACTCAAAGCATAAATGCTTGGTATTTTGGGCCTGAGTCCTTAATCTTTAATAAAATGTTGTCATTGTCATCTTTGTCCTTTGCATTGACAGTTTAGTACAGTCAATGACATTTCCAACGCCAGTAATCATAAGTAAGCCAGGGTACCTACTGGGGGCATATTTTTTCACAAACACATCTTGTTTAAGATTTGAACTGACCTGGTGATCGAGTTTTCGACACCACTTGACCCAGATTTTAACTGGGCCTAAATATTGTTAAGATTAACATTCTGACCAAGTTTCATCAAGATTGAGTAGTCATAAAATGTAGCTTGCAGAGTGGTGACAATATTTTGACTAAGATTTGACCAAGCTTTTGACCTCAATTCTTTACCTTGTTATTGTCAAGATAAACATTCTGCCTAAGTTTCATGAAGATTGAGTCATAAACAGCTTCTAAAGAGGTAACAAGGCTATTCTAAGATTTGACCTAGGTACCATATTTTTTACCCCACTTGACCCAGATTCAAACTTGGCCTAGATATTGTAAAAATAAATATGGCCAAGATTTATCATGACTGAGCCAAAATGTGGCCTACATAGAGGTTAACAAACTTAAAGTTAACAATAAAAAGTGTTTTTTTTTAAGACTTAATCTGGTGACCTAGTTTTGTTCCTTACTTGACCCAGATTTGAACTTTGTCTGTATATATCAAGAAGATAAAACAATCTGAGCAAGTTTATCCATATTGAGTCATAAATGTGGCTTCTAGACTGGTAACAAATTTTCATAAAAACAGAACAAAGTCACACACAAATTGAATCCCACTGGAACCGTGTATCAACAATAATTGTACACACTTTGTTTTTGTATGTGTCTGAAAAAAACAACACTGGTTTACAAAGATGTCAGAATGGTGCCTTTGTCTTCAAGCCTATGATTTAAATAATCAATAGTTGAAAGACGTTTTAAGATGCAAGAATCTAGAACTATTGCATTCGGAGGCAATGCAGTTGTTTTCTTTAATTCCTTTGTGCCTTATAATTACCCTCAAATGGGCCCGAGAATTAAATCCAGAAATAAGAGACTCCATTTATAGCGAGAAGGCGAAAAAAGTTCA
>VMBQ01007444.1:0-35792 GCA_007657795.1 Dreissena rostriformis | reverse complement strand
TGGGTCAAAAACTAGGTCACTATGTAAAAAAAAAGAAAAACCTTGTAAACACTGTAGAAGTCACATTTCATGCCCAATCTTCATGTAACTTTGTCAAAATGTAAGTCTTAATGATATGTTGGTTGAGTTCAAAAGTGGTTCCGGTCAATTGAAAAACATGGCCGCCAGTGGGCGGGGCAGTTTTCCTTATGTGGCTCGATCGAGTTTGAAACTGGATCATGCTGGGTTAAAAACTAGGTCACTAGGTCAAAAAAAAGAAAAACCTTGTAAACACTGTAGAAGTCACATTTCATGCCCAATCTTCATGTTACTTTGTCAAAATGTTTGTCTTAATGATATGTTGGTTGAGTTTAAAAGTGGTTCCGGTCCGTTGAAAAACATGGACCAGGTCAAAGCTTGAAAAACCTTGTTTATCTTTAACCACAAAGCACGCAGCTTTGATATTTGATATGTGACAAAGATTGTTCAAATCATGCCACTGGGCAAGCTCATTTCACAGGTGAGCAATCTAGGGCAATCTTGGCCCTCTTGTTTAATTTCAGTATCTTTTATAATCTGTTGTTCATTATTATATTTAATACTATTTGGAAGTTTTTTCTGAACAGGCTGTTTGTAAAATTCAATGGAATAACCATTGACAACATCTTATATCCATGGGTCAGTGGTTAGTTTTTCCCAACTATTAAAACAATTTTTAAGTAACTGTTTACCGACCGAGGAATCTACTTGTCGTTTGGGTAAGCTGAAGTAGCTCCTACCCGGCCTGCTCTGGCCCTGAAAGGTCTTGAGAAATTTCCTCTCTGTACAGGATATGGTTGGTATCTGTAATTCACAGAGTATCCTTTGCGAAATGGTCTGTTGGTTCCACGACCCCGCCATGGTTTGTAGGACCCATACTGGGAAACCTTAGCAATATATGCCATCGAGTCACATGATTTAATTTCCTTGGACACATTATCGCCACACAGATTCTTTGTAATAGGCATTGATATATTACACACTCCGAAGTATTTCTTTTTCAAATGAGGACGAATGCTGAAGCGCCTCTTTACTGAAATATTGTACTGTACTTGACCGAGCAATGTAAGTGTGTCTTACAAAAGGGTTTTCTTTCCCTGATTTAATGCAGCTGATTTCATATTTTCAGCTAATATGATTACCGGTACCATGGCTGTGGCAACAATATTCTGAATTTCAGCCAAACCTCTGTCTTGTGTGTGCACTCTTTTATCTAATATTTTCCAGATTTCGGGATTAACAAGTGGTGGTCCAGCCATATCTGAAAAAAACAGCGGCGCAGTAGGGGGCATTGTGTTTCTGACAAACACATCTCTTGTTTTAAAGATATTTCTTGTTTAATACAATGCCTTTGTAAATTTAACATTTCTTTAAACCAAAATATTGTGTCTCCGGATGCATATTTTATAATCCACAGAAGTCACTGAAACAATTCCATTCACAATTTGTCACCAAAATAAGGGGAAAATGATAACCAATACAGCATTTAAAAAGTACAAATATTATATGTGCACTCATTACACATATTGTTGATCATTTTGACTGTTATTTGGAAAAATCCTTAGGGTCACTTAAACTGGTTTTTAGCTGCTTTGTGAACAATATGACGATACATTTGGACAAGTACAGCTGAGGTACCGTATATTGGTTCGTATAATCCGAGGATGCCTGTAAGTTGTGTACAAGTTCAAATATATCACAATAAATATATTGTTCTTTTATTATAAACATACAATATTCTTTCAGGTATTTGCATTATGTTTTAATATACACAAAAACGTCAAGTTGTGCGAGCACTATAATTACGTTGTGATACAATACTTGTCAAAATAAACATTGTTTTTTCCCGAAGTAATAAGCCCTGTGTGATTATGAATTAAGTTATTTGAATTATGTTTCAGAGTAGACTCGAAAATCTTTGGTTATCCTCCAATATGGAATATTATACTGGAGCAAGCCCGTCAGAATGACTGACGATAGCTGATCAGATGATACAAATAGGAATATAATAAATGTTTATATATTCAAATTACGATTTTCGTTTATCTACATGTATATGAACTTAAACAAATTGTGATGTTCATGCCATTGTGTTTTATTTTAATGATTTTCTTTGCTTAAATGCAATTGTTGAAACTGTTTCTCCCAATTGGGTAGGCTCCAGTCACAACAGTAATTTAAGTTATGGTTAAGAAATACAACGTCTGGAACCACAATAGTTCAAAGCAAGTGTGACTGGCCACAAATTCAACCTGTCTCAAAAAAGTGGAACCGGCCTAATTCTGTGTAATTAAGTGTAACGGTAAAAAATACCTAGTAGCAATTCAAACCCGTTGTGGTTTAAGGAAATGGCTTTATTTATTTTTCCATAATTTACAAAAATGAAAAGGTTTTAATTAGTAGGTAAGATGATCATTATATGTGTGCCCTCCAAAAACCTTCAACCACGTAAAAGGTTTTCAAAATACTTAATTCATTAAAATACAATATCTAGCTCATATTGCAATTGCAGCTAAAGTTTCATTCCATTATTCAAACTAAATACATGATGGTTAATTACACATGACTGAGATTTGCTCAACTCCAAGCCCACCCTATGTAGCAACATATTTTTTTATGTAAACAACATATCAATAAGATTAAACAATTTGTTTTGCAAATTTCTTTAATAAAATATGTAAAGGGCATAAAAGACAGCTTAACTTGTGTGTCCATTGTCATTTTATATGAAAGGATGAAGCTCTTACCACAACAAACAGCAGTACCAAATAGTTGATTTATTTAGAAATCAATGTTCACAAAATTCTGTAAATAAATTCTTAACATGTCAAATTTTGACAAAGAATACAGGTTTGCTCAGTAAAGTTACTAAGTAGAATTTCACAATTCCAGAAGAAGCATTATTACCTGTCTTTTTTTATACGCCCGTATAAAATACGGGACGTATTATGTGAAACCCCTTGGCGGGCGGGCGGCGGGCGGCGGGCGGAAGGCATCACTTTGTCCGGACTCTAATTCAAATTGTATTCATCCGATCTTCACCAAACTTGGTCAGCAGTTGCATCTAGTTGATATATAGGCCAAGTTCGAATATGGGTCATGCCGGGTCAAAAACTAGGTCATAGGGTCAATTAGTGCATTTTCAACGGCGCCACTTTGTCCGGACTCTAATTCAAATTGTATTCATCCGATCTTCACCAAACTTGGTCAGTAGTTGCATCTAGTTGATATCTAGGTCAAGTCCGAATATGGGTCATGCTGGGTCAAAAACTAGGTCAAAGGGTCAATTAGTGCATTTTACTTTGTCCGGACTCTAATTCAAATTGTATAAATCTTATCTTCACCAAACTTGGTCAGTAGTTGCATCTAGTTGATATCTAGGCCAAGTTCGAATATGGGTCATGCCAGGTAAAAAACTAGGTCATAGGGTCAATTAGTCCATTTTCAACAGCGCCACTTTGTCCGGACTCTTATTCAAATTGTATTCATCCGATCTTTACCAAACTTGGTCAGTAGTTGCATCTAGTTGATATCTAGGTCAAGTTCGAATATGGGTCATGTCGGGTCAAGAACTAGGTCATAGGGTCAATTAGTGCATTTTCAACGGCGCCACTTTGTCCGGACTCTAATTCAAATTGTATTCATCCGAAACTTTTAAACAACTTTTTATCCTGCGTCAAAGTGGTATGGGGGTATAAGTCACATTCAGTGACAAAGCTCTAGTTCAAGTTGAATTCACCAAACTTGGTCAGAGGTAGTATATAGATTATATATCAGTCAGGTCTGATTGGAGACATGCAACCGATTAACACATGCAATATTTTTATGCAATATTTTTATCCAGTTTTATTTTGCGATATTTTCATCGGGTTTATTTTTTTCGCGATTTTTGAAACGAGTTATTTTTAACAACATGTTTATTGGTAAGTTTCATTTTTCCTTCAATCTAATCATGATTTCCACAGGTACATGAGTTTTTCACTGTGCATGGGTACTATAGAAAGGCAACTGTTTATCATTGTCATCAACCTAAAATCAATTTTTATACGCCCGTTTTTACAAAACGGGACGTATAATAGTTTCACCCTTGGCGGGCGGGCGGGCGGCGGGCGGGCGGAGGCGGTGTCCACAGCAGTGTCCGCTCTCTAATTCAAATAGTTTTCATCCGATCTTCACCAAACTTTGTCAGAAGTAGGATCTAGACAATATCTAGGTCAAGTTCGAATATGGGTCATGTTGGGTCAAAAACTAGGTCACAGTGTCACTTAGTAGAACGGGCATATCTTGTGACAATTTGGCACTCTTGTTTTGCTTTGTGTATGTTTTAAGAACATATATTTTAAAAAATTATAGAAAAAAAAATAAACACTGACCAGCTTGTTTAGGTAGCTCAATTTTTAACTGTGAACCCTACAATATCAAGTTGTCCAGTACCCTACGTATGAGGGTACTATTTTTGTTTGTATGAGAATGAGGCTTTCTGGTCTTTTTAACTTGGCAACTTTGGTTCAATCCCCGCTCCCAGCACCAGTGCCCCAGATAAGCTGCGTATCGGCGTTTTTCACCCTATTAAAATGTTTAAAAACGCAAAGAAATTCAATATAATACATATTGAAAATGCTATCAATTTGACTATTACGCTTATTCTTTGAATTTAATGCGTACACTACGAGTCTCGATCGAAAATGCTTTGCTCAATTCCGGTAATTTTTAATTGGAATAATTATCGTACGGCGGCGAAGATTTTATTCATTCAAAAGTGAGCAAGCGCCAGGATGACGGAGGAGCAAAACAGTCGAAGTTATTCAAACGCTATGCGGACTAAATTTCAAAACAAATTAAGCGTCTGACCAAAATATTTACAACGTGCATTTGTTAAGCGTCTGTACATTCAGTTTCTATAACGATGCGTAATAAAAATGTCTCTGCAATGTCAAAAGACGTCCCCGATTGTTGTGCTAAATATATGTCGATCGCAAACTTTTTCCAACCACGTACAAACAACCCAATCATTTGTGTTATCGATTTCTTAGCCACTGTGTATGCGGCAGTTGAAAGTAGCTAGTTGATATCCAAAACCAGGACGGAAAGTCCGACTCCGTGATTGAAAAAACCTGTCAAAAGTGGAAAAAATTAGTCATATCCCTGGTTAGACATGGTTGACGTTGATAGGACAGAAAAAAAAAGTTGAAATGTGCATACTGCAACCAGTCTCTGCAACAAAAGTAAAGCATAAATGAGTTTGAGGTATAAATGTTAATAACATATTTCACCCTTTTTAAAAACTGAAATCACCCTATTTTTCAAAATCAATGGGTAAAAACCCTATTATCTGGGGCACTGCAGCACTTGTGAGCTTGGTTGGTGGTCACCATACCAGACTGGTGGGTTTTTCTCTGGGTACTCTGCTTCCCCCACTGGACAAGACCATGCCAAAATTAAAAAATATCATACAGCAAACTCCAAATAGCTGGACTTTACAGCTGTAACCCAAAAGTCTCTCAACTTTCACGAGGACACTCCAGGTCCTCACATAGCCTCAGTCACAGAACGACTTCATAAACTTCGAAACACACACACATGTATGAGTTTGAACCCTGGTGGAACTTTGTATCGTAAACTTAAGTATTTTTTGGATATTATTTATAGCCAATTGTTTACAATTTCAATATTTTATTAATGCGAGATAAATATGTGTGAAAAGTGGATGTAAGCAATGTTAAATAAAAAAGTGTCTTTGTTTAGAGTAATAACATCGAGATCGCTGCTTAATGCACATCAACCAGGGCAAAAAGGTCCAATGAAAGTATTCATACAAATGCTACTGGAGTAACAACTGGCCACTCTGCAGGGGTCACATGTTGAGCTCACGCGGGAAATTTGTCCTCATTTGGCTATTTTATACATTGTTACATGTAACACTTTAGAAGTTGCATGTTTTTTCCAATCAGCATAAAAATTTATGAAAATCTTTGTTCTAATGATTTCTCAACCAAGTTAAAAAATTGTTCAGGATAAAGCAAGATCATATATATGCCACATTTATCATTCAAACATTACAAAAGCTGCTTAGAATAGCTTTGTTCTCGTGGTTCTCAGTTGAGTGATCTAAAGCCTGTGGCACTCTTGTTTTCCCCCGCCTAAAGTGGAGGGCTATAGTTTTGGCGTTGTCTGTCCGTCAATCCATTTGTCTGTCACAAATGTTTCAGCGCCATATCTCAAAAACTATATAAGAAATCAACATAAAACTTCATGGGTGTACAGTATAGATATCTGACGGTAAGGGGAAGTGCCATGCACAAGAAACATAACCCTCCACTTTCTCAAATAAGGGTTATAACCCTTTGTTGTATTTGTATGATGGGTGTATAGATATCAATGAGGAGAATTGCAATGCATAAACACAATAACCCTACAATTTGTTATATAATGCTAGGTTTACATCTGGCCACGATTACCACGATGTCCCCGATTCCAGAGCATCGTGGCGAACGTAACAGAGCGTGGAGTCGAATCGGGGTGATCGTGGGGGAGCGTAACGGAACGTGGTTGAATCGGGGACATCGTGGGCATCGGGACAGATTTTAAATCAAACTTAAATTTCACCACGATTGCCCCGATTCATTTTCTAATCGTGACAGAGCGTGGCCTTCGTAACAAAGCAGCTTTGTCGTGGGAGATCTTAACAGGACGTAACGGAACGTGGTGGAGCGTGGAAGCCAATCGTGTTGATCGCAACAAAGCGTAACAGAACGTGATGCAAATCGTGGGCTCGATCGTAGCAAAGCGCAGCAACAAAACTTGCTGATTTCGTAAGGAAGCGTAACAGAACGTGGAGTATACCATTTAATCGTAGAGCTCCCCGATTTTTTAGCCTCTGGATAATCGGGGAGATCGTGGCCAGATGTAAACTTAGCATTACAGTTATTGCCCTGTTCTTCCATCAGCACCAATCAATAAGCAAAATTTATTGGGCGTGGGTTATCAATTCAGATAATTTGCTTGTTTATTGTTTCAACTTGCTACTCATTAGGACATGTGACGTCTGGGAAGTGTGTATGCGGTATTAAAAAAAATGTCACTTACTGTTAAGCTTTTGTTTTTGCTCCTGTTTTTGAGTACATGAAAGTATTAAATGTGTGACCTTGTAAACCTGTTATTTCTTTTGAAGGTATATTACATAAACTGCATACTTTGATAATGTTATTTTGTAAATTTATTGTATCCTTAAAATCCAATACAGTGTAAAATTATTGTTGGCGTTCTCTTATCAGATATATTGGCACTTGATAAGAATATACTGGTCTTCCAAATGCAGATCAAACTCTAGTTTTGAACAGTTTCCTAAGGTTTAAGATAGTTCCTTTATTTCAAAAATTCTCTTTTATAAATAATAAACAAGTAAAATAAAGGTTATTTTAAGTCAGATTTAATTCAAGTTATCTCAAAAAAAGAGTGGGTTAAATTGTCAAAATGTCACAAAGTGTTTCATTTTGCCCCAGTGGCCATTTTTACATGTAGCTCCACTTTTCAATAATGAAATGACAAGTTTGGTTAATCTAGTGTGAAATTGTCAGAATAAAGGGCCATTTTATATTTAGAAATTTGTATATAGTAGTTGTATATTTTATTAAATTGACACATAGTACATAAATAATAATTGGTATTAACAGAAATAATACAATCAATCAATATATAAATAAGAATATTTGCAAATATTGTACTACCCAGCCATATACATGGCTTACGAGTCACTGAGTTAACATATTAGTGTGTAGTCATACAATTAAATCAATATAGTGCTGGAAATTGTAAGGATCATGATAATATAAAAAGTGACATTGTTAAAAGTATTAACATGGAAACTGTAGATGAGTTACTTCCCTTTAATTATTAACAAGTGGAATAACAATCATAGTAGTTCGAGTAAACAAAGTTCTACTATTTACATAAGTAGTATTATGCACATACTGATGTGTTTTTAATGTTTGTCAGATATATATAATGCTTCCAAGCGTTTTATATAGCAATCTTGAATAAATAATGCAGATTTATAAATAAGTCTTTTATCAGTCAGCATACATTCTAGTCTCTCGTTATACGGAATGTTCGTTATGTTTGGTTTAATCTTTGAGACATAATTATAAAAAGATAATCTTAAACAAAAGTTGAATGGACATTCAAATAAAAAATGGTATTCTGTTTCAACCTGATTTGGTTCATTACACAATATGCACAGTCTTTCTTCTACCTTTAAGTTTCTAATTAAAACCGCCCAGTTTCAATTCTCAGCGGCAAGGTGCCTGTTCTTATTTGAGCAATAAGTGCTTTGGTAGTGTCATGGATACATAATTTTCACATCCAAGTTCGTGTTTAATTTGCCGGTAAGTCCTGAGCTTGGGTTGGAATACGAGATCTTGTTGCCATTTGTCATCATTCGTACGTTTAAATGTCTCTTTAGCATGGAACAAAACATTGTCCAGCGACAGGTTGCTCATGGATTTGGACGTATACAGATTGAGTAAATTTAATTGTTCAAAAACAAGTTTCACGTCAGAACACCAACCATGGCTGTGTGCGTTGAATCCCACAAAAACACTTTCTTCGTGATTCTATCATCTGGCATTTTGACAAGACGGTCCCATAGGCGGAGTATGTTCAGGTGACGTCGCATCGTGGGCGCTTGCCATCCAGTATCGCCATTAATGGCAACGTTAGACACACGTTTATGGACGCCTAGAAACGACTGGATGGCTCTGTTTTGTATCGTATCACATTTTGCGTAGTTTTTGTAACCCCAGACCCCAGAGCTGTATAGTCCATCACCGGTATTACACTGGTGTCGTAAAGTTTTGTGTAAACGTTAAATGTAAGTCCATTTACTGCCTTTGCCTTGTTTAACAAGCCACCAAATGCGCGACCAGCCGATTCCGCCAATATGTTTGCTGCCTCCGCGAAGTCAAGCGTATCGGTTAATACACAGCCCAAGTTTTTATAACACGGTATTACACTAATGACATCGTCTCCTATTTTAAAGACGTATTCCATTTTATTTTGGCTTTGTTTTCTGAAGTGCACGATGTTCGTTTTTGTTGGGTTAATTTTCATGCGCCAGTTTTTACACCAGTCATTCACTTTATTCAGCATTTTCTGTAAATTTTCTTCATTTTTGCTCAGAATAACAATGTCGTCCGCATAAAGAATGCATACATTTTCGCCATTAATCATGATTCCCAGGTTCATGCATTTCAATTCTACAGCTTAATCGTTGATGGATAGTCCGAATAAGGTAGGCGAAATTTTATTTCCTTCTTCTACGGAGTATTCTATGTCAAAGTAGTCTGTTAGGTGTCCATTAACATCAACCCATGCACGAGAAGTGCTATACAGATGTCGCAGCATATAATAGAATTTTCCTTGAGCGCCGACGGATAATAGTTTTGCTAGTAAGCAGTCTCTGTCAACCTGGTCAAATGCCTTCATCATGTCGATAAAGCACGCATTTGGCGATAAGCCTTGCGATTTTCTATTTCGAATTATAGAGCACAGTGTAAACAGATGGTCTGTACAGGAACACAGTTTCCGGAAGCCGTTTTGTTCATCTACTATTATATCGTTCTAGTCCATATATTTTGTTAATCGGTTGTTTAATACACCTGAGAAAATTTTGCTTACCGCCGGAAGTAGACTTATTCCGCGGTAGTTGAGCGGTATTCGACGGTCGCTTGTGCTATTTTTCGGTATAGGCTTGATGATGGACGATGACCATAACGCGGGCGTTATCCCGGTGATGAAACATTTATTAAATAGTTCATGAAGGAGCGTGTATGAGTTTTCATTCTTAAACACTTCATACGGGAGTATAGGTCTTCACCACATGCCTTGCCATTTTTGCAATTCAGCACAGCCTTTTTTATTTCAGCAATGAAAATGTTATCGTTCAAAATTGAGCACGAGTTGTCCTCCTGGCATTCCATACAGTGTTCTTCCAGGTCGGTTTTGAATTGTTTGACATCATTATAAAATTGTTCGTCAAAGTTTGCTCCTTCACAAGCTTTTGCTTTGTTAAATAAGTTTTCATAATCAGTCTCCCACCTTTTATGGACACTAGTTCTGTCGTGTATAATGTTGCCGTTTTCGTCAAGTGTTTCAATGGGTATTGTGGAGCCTTGTTTTGGGCCTAGTGATTTTATATGGCGCCAAAATTCTTTGGGATTATCTGTGCAGATCTCCTCAAGTTCAATTTGCTGATGATGTTCGTATTGTCGTTTACGCCTTTTGATCTCCCTATCGAAACGCTGTTGTTTGTCCTTATATATACACATTAGGCAGGTTAAAAGTTTTTGGTAAGGTAGTTTCTCAGGATTGGCATGAGGGATCACTCAAACTTATAAACTTATAACATTTATTCCTCATGTTGAAAGGACACGATTGGCTTTGTTTGGTAAGACTTGTTTGAAATTTGTCATAATTAAGGGCCTTTTTACACTTGGAATTTTACATGTAAGTTATGTAGACAGATTAATCATGTATGTTCATAACCTCATATTAGTAGTTACCTTGTAGCAACACCTGTCCCCCACACTGGCCTTAGGATTGCGCATGGGATTTGTCAGGTCAAGGATACTATTACTGAAAATAGCAAATTGGATTCAACTGGATATCTCAATAACAAATTGAATTATTGTAATGAAACAATAGACACCTCATATCCATACCTAGCTTTGGATCGCATATGGGGTGGGTGAGGTCAAGGTTATGTTTACCAACTATAGAAATGTCAGATTTTTGTCCTCTTTTCATGAAACTTGGTCAGAACATTAAATTGTGTTCTAATGATATCTGGGCCTAGTTAAAAAATGGTACTGGTCATTTTTAAAACATGGCCACCTGGGGGCGGGGCAGTTTTCCTTATATGGCAGTAGTAAAACCTTGTTAACACTTTACTTTAGAAGTTACATTTATAGACCGATCTTCATAAAACCTGGTCAGAACATTTGTTCTTATGATATCTCAGCTGAGTTCGAAAATGGTTCTGGTTCGTTGAAAAACAAGGCCACCAGGGGTATGGGGCAGTTTCCTTTATATGGCTATTGTAAAACCTTATTGACACTATTGTAACGTATACGGGGGTGTGATCACACTATTAAGATATACAAATAATTTTCCTTCAGCCTATCTGGCTTATGATCAGATATTCTAAACAAATGATTGGGGCATATAAACAGGAATTATTTTACTTTAATTAAAACTAACAACTTTAACTGAGACACTTAAAAACGCCTGCCTGGGCGATTAATAAGCACAGTCACCGTGCTTCTACTATGCCGGCTAGAACACCTATGCCCTAAAACAGTCCACCCATATACCATGCACACAGTGGACAATACAAGCCTATCCGGGTGTCCTAAAAACTGGAGTCACCATGCACTCCAAACCTCGAGCATGGAACCTATTCCTGCAACAGCACCGTCACGCAGAAGCTACACGATATACTGCAGGAAAACCCGGGCACCGATCTGCTAATGCTCTGCTCTTCTTACAGGGTTTAGATATATGAAATGTTTTGGCTCAGTTCATCCCTAACATTGCTAGGAGACTTCTGTGAAGCCAAAACTACCTAATATACTTTATTTTGTATTAACAAGCAGTTGCCCTTTTTTTTCGATGCGCTTCTTACGGTGACAGGATCCAAACTAACCTCAACACTTCAAGACACCGTTTAAATACGCTAGAAAGTCACGTGACCCTAAAACAACATTGACTTATCCGGGCTAAACTATTATCTATAAAAACAGTAGTCTAACGGGGGTGTCAGCCTCTTCCTCACATGAAGAATTTTATCAATACAGATGATCATATTTTTCTTTAAGCATAACTTATTTATTTTCGATATTAATAACAATATATAAGACCAAAATGACGTTAAATACAGACAGGAAATATCTTACACGTTGAAAATATAGATAGATGAATATAATTTATTATGTTTCTGGTTTTCCAGAAGTTCTAAATGTAAACAACACAAAGGTTACATGCGACTAATTTTATTGCAATAACGACACTTTGTAACACTAGAAGTCACATGTTCAGTCCAATCTTTATGAAATTTTGCCAGAACATTCTTCAAATGATATTTTCAATTAATAAAAGTTTGTCATAATAATGTGCCCAGAAATGAAATATTTATGTTTCAAAAACAACTTTAATTCTTCTGAAGGCCACCTTCTCAGAATAGTTTAGTTCCTTTGTGTCTTGGATGAGCGCGTATGGCCAATGATCCTCTTGTTGTGATATTTTTTCGGAATTTAAAGCGTCTTTTGCCTTCCTGTTGGAAATAGCCTCATCAACATGGCTGAGAATTTTTCTTCATGTTGTCTCTGATCACTGTTTACACAGAGATCACACACAGGTTTTGGGAATGTATAGTATTTTCTGAAGCATTGACGTTGGGAATGTTTAAGTCTGATATGTCATTTTCAGCTCTCTGCAGTATAATAAGTGGTTATGGTGGGCGGGTAATTTATTGCACATTGTCATTATTGCTATAAACATTCAGTTCATATCTTGATACTTTCTTGACAAATTTTTTTCACAGTATTTGCAGGAACAAAGTTTCAGTATAGTAAAAACTAGGTTAAAGGTGTTAAAAACATTTTGAGAAGAAAACCTATACCCGTCAAAAGTGAATATAAACATCAATTTACTTTAAATTGGGAAAATGCATTATTGTTTGATACAGTGTATATATCATTTGAATAATTATTGATAAAACTTATCAATAAAATACATACTACATCTTCAAAACACTTTATTTCTACTCTGAACAGCTATATTTTCAATCATCTGAAAGTCAAACTATCAGTTTGGAATGTAAGGACTGGATTTGTGACAAAAATTATTTTCTTCAATTGGGAATATCACCCAATAATGGCTATTGACTCAGCCAAATAAAGCCCTATGTCTGTAGAACAGTGTAGGTCCATCAGTCTTTCTGTCTGTCGCAGATATTGTGCAGACGGTAACTTGTGCGCCCTATAAATTGAACATGTCTTTAAGAAAACTACATAAGGATGCAACAGGTTACTAAAACATTAACCAGTTCACCTTTTATTGTACTCTGTTGACAAAACAGTTAACTAAAAAACCTCAAAATGTATAGTTTAAAAATTGTCATATTACATGTACATGTATGTACTTTATAAGCAGAAATATTGTATGTGTGGTAAAAATGTATTATTCATAACACCTTTAATTCAATAGATTTGCAAATATGTATTTGATATTTTATTTAATTATACTGCGTTAAAGCATATAGATAAGAAATAAACAAATTAATAAGGGTATCCTTTTATGTTTATTGAGGCTGCTTATGTTCATGTTGTGTTGCTTACAGCTGTGTTGTTAATTTTTTTTTTCTTTGTTCATTCTAGTGTTTGATATTTACTTGATGTAAGTATATTTTATTCTGTTTCAGGTTTACATAAAGAACAGTGTGGCTACCTCAAGCTAAAGATCAAATTTTGAGGTAAAACGTCCAAATACAGTGCTTTATTGTCAAAATAAGGTTTGTCCGGTCTGTAACCTCCCCATGCACTGAAGGAGTTTAAATCACTTGTCACAACTGGTCACCCATATGACACAGTGTGTTGCACACAAGAACTATGTTGTTAACTCTTGAGTCAAGGTCATACTTAGAAGACTAACTTTAAGGTCAAAGTATATCAATTAAAAAAGGCTTATTTTAACTTCACGTTGTAAAGGATTTTAATATATTCATCATGGAAATTGTTCTAACTTAGTAGACAGGTTTTATGGGAATAAAAACAACATTGCTACCTTTTACTTTATTATGTATGAAAGCGTTATGTTCGGGTATAAATCACTGTCAGTAATAGCTCTAGATTTATTAATAATAATAAAAATTACAATCATATATAATCCATAAAATGTTTTTTATGCCCCCGTGAGGGTGGCATATAGCAGTTGAACTGTCAGTCCGTCTGTCAGTCTGTATTCCGTCTGAAAACTTTAACATTGGCCATAACTTTTGCAATATTGAAGATAGCAACTTGATATTTGGCATGCATGTGTATCTCATGAAGCTGCACATTTTGAGTGGAGAAATTTCAAGGTCACCCCTCAAGGTCAAAGGTCAAAAAACAAAAATCCAAGGGAAGTAACAAGCTTTAAAGGGAGATAATTTCTATACCTGCCAAATGATAAATAGAAATGTTATTTCAAAGCGGATCAGTACAGGGTTGCCACTTTCCTTGAAAAGTCAGGGAAATTTGATTTTGTTTTAAAGGTCAGTGAAAAGTCAGGGAATTTAAAAAAATGGTCAGTGAAAAATGAAATTTCAGAAAAGTCAGTGAAAAGTCAAGGAAAAATAAAATGTTGGGTCGATGCATAAGTTATTTAGTGGCTATGGCAGTCTTCAGGTATCATTTGTTTTAACAGATTCAACAGTATATTTTTATGCCCCCCTTCGAAGAAGAGGGGGTATATTGCTTTGCTCATGTCGGTCGGTCGGTCTGTCGGTCCGTCCACCAGATGGTTTCCGGATGATAACTCAAGAACGCTTAGGCCTAGGATCATGAAACTTCATAGGAACATTGATCATGACTCGCAGATGACCCCTATTGATTTTGAGGTCATTTGGTCAAAGGTCACAGGTCAAGGTCACAGTTACTGGAAATAGGCATTTTATGGATTTAGCATGGTTCAAACAAGGGAAACAACTACTGTTTATGCATGTTCTTTTTGTTACAGCATTTGCCTCCCTTGTAATTTATTTAAATTTTACCAAATGTAAGGCTTACTGCATTTTTGTAATGCATTGTATCAATAAACCTCAGGCAAAAATGAAATTAAGGTTGCATTATCTCTACCTAGTTATGCCCCCTTTCGAAGAAAAGGGGGTATATTGCTTTGCACATGTCGGTCTGTCTGTCGGTCGGTCGGTCGGTCGGTCCACCAGGTGGTTTCCGGATGATAACTCAAGAACGCTTGGGCCTAGGATCATGAAACTTCATAGGAACATTGATCATGACTCGCAGATGAGGCCTATTGATTTTGAGGTCACTTGGTCAAAGGTCAAGGTCACGGTGACCCGAAATAGTAAAATGGTTTTTGAATGATAACTCAAGAATGCATACGCGGCCAACAGGGCAAACTCTGAACAATAGTACTGAAGCAACTGGTCTGTAATCCTAAATCTATAATTATCAGTTCAATGAAACATCATTTTTTTAGTGAAATACAGTGGATCAGTAAAAATATTATCAGAATATGAGATTTTTTGTATATTTTGTATATTAAATATTGTGTTAATGTTTAATTTTGTTGATTAATTTAAATATAAGCAAGACAGGGGAGGTAAAATTTCAGCAGTTGCCTCCCTTGTAATTTATTTAAAATTTACCAAATGTTAGGCTAACTGCATTTTTGTAATGCAAAAATAAACATCGGGCAAAAATGAAATTAAACCACCACCACCACCACCACCACCACCACCACCACCACCACCATTGCTTTGCAGGATCATTAGAGATGACACCATGAAAGAGCTATACTAACTTTGCTTATTTATTTCAGTTATCAAGAAGACCTGCTTCTGCTCTTAACTGCATTATTTTCATGTATTAACCTACCATATATCACAGATCACAAATTGATTTTCTCTTCTAATTTTAGATTTAATGTAATGTACACATAGATAGACATATTACCAGCATGAGTCAACAGACATTATTTAATGATTGTTGGCTCAAAGAACCGGAGTTTTCATCATGGGTTGGCAAAGACTCTAAAAATGAAAACAAAGCACGCTGTCTTATATGTGGTGGTGGTTCCTTTACGCTAGGAAACATGTGAAAACAATTTATATTTCTATTAACATTGACACATGCTTGTGTCTAGATGTTAAAGTATGATCATAGTATGTAATTTGGATATTGTATATGGACAGTTTTGTGTGTCATAGGTGTTGTGCTACTACTGTATTGCCATAACTAACATCACATGTATCTACATATAGAAGTATGTTTTGTTCATAGATTTTGAGACATAATCATATTATGTGGTGGTTGTACATCCATAACTTTTTCATCTTTGGTTTTGTGGTATTTACTTTATAGCCTTGCATCATGCATCGTTTAGTGTACAAGTAGTACTGCTTTGTTATTTGTTAAATATTTTATGTTAAAGAATAAAATAAACATTAAATGGGTGGATTTGGTCAGCTGTATGGAGAGAAGGAGGCCGAATTTGTCGCGAAATTAGTCAGTGAAAACCAAGATTTGGTCAGGGAAAAGTCAGTGTATCTCATGAAGCTGCACATTTTGAGTGGTGAAAGGTCAAGGTCATCCTTCAAGGTCAAAGGTCAAATATATGGGTCAAAATCGCTCAAAAGGGGTCATAGTGTTTCTCAAACACATCACTTGTTTTTTTTTCGGAACCTATACTAAAGAAATTTACGTTATCCATATAATTAATGGAAGACCCTTGTATGTATGTGTTTGGATCACTAAACAGTCGATTGGTTGGTTTAAAGACATACATTAAAACTGTATTCCAGGAAGAATGTCACAGACTACAGTCCCCAATTCACCAGGAGTAAAGAGCTACGCTGGAAGTAAAGAACAGCAGAAAGAGATAAGAAAATGCTTAATATCCAACACAGATGTATTAGCAGACTTTATTCGTAGGTTTGGTAGTGAACTCATACAACATTGTAGGTACACCTATAATGTGAATATAGTTTTAAGTGAAAATGATGTACTGGTAGAGGGATTCAATGCCGCCAATATTGAATTGTGCAAGCAACATATTAAACAACATATGAAAGAACGTTGCCTTCTTATTCCGATACCAGCATACAGATTTCCTCTCGCACATGACAAAATCAGAAAAGTGTCAGAGCAATATAAGTGTGTACTTAAAATGAATAGTTTGGGTGCAAGTGTACCTGATAGACACTTGCTACGTTGGCTTAACCCATATGGATCACTAGAGTTTTGTCTAAAGGAACCAGATGGATTTGTGAAAACTGATATCCTTGTTGTGTTAACAGATGACAAATTCAACCCTCTTTGCTGTTTGGACGGTAAGCCTTTTTGTTAGCCCACCTGAGTACGAAGTGCTCATGGTGATCAATTGTGATCGCCCTATGTCCGGCGTCAGGTGGTGTGCCGCATGCAGTGTGCTATGATTGACATGTGTCATATTTTTTGTAGCTCATTACTACTCTAGAGGCCATATATTTCATCCATTCTTGATGAAACTTGTTCAGAATGTTCATCTAGACAATCTGGGTCATGTGCGTCCAAAAACAAGGTCATCAGGTCAAGTCTTAGACTAACCATGTTACCACTCAAGAGGCCAAAATTATTACATAAACTTGGGGAAACTTGGTCAGAATGTTTATCTGAACAATATCAAGGGGAAGTTAAAATGTTAGTCCAAAACTAGTCATCAGATCAAATCTTAGTTAATCCTTGTTACCACTCAAGGGGCCACATTTATGGCTCAATCTTGATATAACTTGGTCATAATGTTTATCTGCACAATATCTAGGCCAAATTTGAATCTGTGTTACATGCCTTCATAAATGAGTTCACCAGGTCAAATCTTAGAAAAACCTTGTTACCACTCTAGAGGCCACATTAATGACTCAATCTTGATGAATCGTGGTCAGAGACTTAGTGTAAATCTGGGTCATGTGCGTCCAAAAACTAGGTCCTCAGGTCAAATCTTTGGAAAAACCTTTTAATCTTTCCAGAGGCCATATTTATGACTCAATCTTGATGAAACATGGTCAGAATGTTTTTCTAGACGATGTCTAGGCCGATTTCTAATCTGGGTCAAGTGCATCCAAAAACTAGGTGACATTCTAAGAAAAACCTTTTTACCACTCAATTGGCCACATTTGTGACTCAATCTTGATGAAACTTGGTCAGAATTCTTACCTTGACAATATCTAGACTATAAATTTATGTCACGTGCGTCAAAAAACTCACAATGTAATGTCTTAGAAAAACCTTATTACCTCATGAGAGGCCACATTTATGGCGGGATCTTGATGAGACCTTGGTAAAATGTATCTTGACAATATGAAGGCCATATTTAATCTGGGTCAAGTGGGGTCAAACACTAGGCCACCAGTTCAAGTTTTAATCAGTCTGTGAACTCTTAAGGGTCATCAGGGCCCTGTTGTATACTTATCTATGTTTTTGTGCATTTACATGTTATACATAATCGTATTTGTTGTGTAAGAGTTATCCCTATAAATTTGCAGTCATATTGTATAAGATATTGCTGATGTTGCACAATACATTTGTGATGTTTTTAAAATACTTATTTTTTTTCTTTTTATATTCCAGACATTGACCGATTTTGGATTACACAACCTGTGCAATCGGCCAGTTTAGGTTCCTCATACAGTCACAAAGTAAACAAAGCCTTGATGTGTGATACAACTTGTTGTAAAGAGGTGTGGTCTGTTGTTTGTTTACATACTGACCAGAACACACGGATTGATCTTATTAACAGCAGTTGGCTTATACAAGCATTTCAGAAAATGTTCCAAAATGCTCTGAACATGAATCTTTCCGAAATATGTGTGTTTGCATCGCCAGTTGATAAAGTCAGGAGCGAATTACAAATATTCGAAATTGTCCAAATGTTGGTACAAGCAACTGAGCCCGTACATCAACAAAATCCGGCACAACGGTTATCGGTAGAAGTTATTGCGAGAAAGCAAGATATTGAGAAGGCACATAATGCTATTGACTTCGAGTTTCAGAAATCCTATAGGGTCTTTGAAAAGTTTCCGAAACAAACCTCTTCCAAAGGTAATGCTTAAGATCACCTTTAGTCAGAATATTGTTTAACACTAGAAGGTTTAATTGAAGGAAAAGAAACCCATACTTTATACTTTCATATGAGGTCACAGAACTAGGTTAGAGTATAAGATTATAATTATTGTATTCATATCACATACAAAAAGCATGTGAAAATAATGATAATGCGTACCGCCAATTAAAATGAGCTTGTGTTTTCAATCGCAGAATTTGTAAACTCATAAAATAGTACAGATAACATTATACACGTAAATAAATATGTTATATATATTATATAAGGCTAGCAATGGGTTGGCTACACATAACCAGTTCTTTTTTTATGCTCCCAGTAGGGTGGCATATAGCAGTTGCACTGTCCGTCCATCTATCAGTGTGTCTGTCCGTCCAGCATTTCTTTGCTGTAGTTTTTTCGTGAATCGCTTTAAGATATCTACCGGATTTTTGGTGTGTGAGTCTACCTGCATGACTTACAGATCAAGTTCTAGTTTTGTTCCGGTCCATTAATTTTTGGCGAAGTTATATATGGGCCGTGGAAATTTCACATTTTCTCTAGAATAACAATTTTTCTGGACTTTTTCCTTAATGCTTGCAGATAATGACCTGATTTTTGGTGTGTGAGTTTACCTTCATGATTTACAGATCAAGTTTGAGTTTCGTTCCGGTCCATTGATTTTTGATGAAGTTTTCTCTAGAATAAATTTTTTTCCGGATTTATTTCCGAAACACTTTCAGATACTGACCTTATTTTTGGTGTGTGAGTCTACCTTCATGACTTACAGATCAAGTTCAAGTTTCGATCAGTCCATTGATATTTGAAGAAGTTACGGGTCTTGGACTTAACAATTTTCTCTAAAATAACACTTTTCCGGATTTTTTTACAAAACGCTTTCAGATACTAATACCTGATTTTTGATGTGCGAGTCTTCCTGCATGGCTTTCAGATAAAGGCTGAGTTTTGTTCTGGTCCATTGATGTTTGACGAAATTATTAGCCTTGAAATTTTCTCCGTTTCCCCTAATTTTTTCCTAAATTCTTTCAAATATTGACCTGATTTTGGAATTATAGATCATATTTGAATTTTGAAAAGGTTGAAAGAAAAAAGGCAAGAAAACTGTTATTTCAGAGAAATTGTCTTTGTCCAAGGCCCGTAACTTTGTAAAATATCAACGGTCTTAAACTTCGTCATGATGTTTTCAATTGGTATAATAAAGCTGCTGTGCGGCTTCAAAGTGAAGAAGGGGACATTGTGTTTCACAAACACAGCTCTTGTTTACACTTTATAAAGTGATAAGTTTACAAATTAAATAGTAATACTTGTACATTGTGTTAAAATAAAATGATTGCATCAGATGCATACACTGGATTTTAAAAGTAACTGATCATATCTTTTATTATGCCCCCTTCGAAGAAGAAGGGTATATTGTTTTGCTGGATGAAGGTTGGTCGTTCTCTCGATCTATGTGTCTGTCTTTCATGTGTATGTCGTTAAACCAGTTCGTTTCCGATCAATAACTTGTAAACTGATTGACCGATTGGCTTGATACTTCACGTGTGCATTGGCCTTGGAATGTAGATGACCCCTATTGAAATTGGGGTCACTAGGTCAAAGGTCAAGGTCACTGTCACAATAAGTTAAAATAGTTACTGATCAATAACTGGTCAACGAATTGACCGATTGGCTTGATACTTCACATGTGCTTTGGCCTTGGATAGTTAATGACCCCTATTGAAATTGGGGTCACTAGGTCAAAGGTCAAGGTAACTGTCACAATAAGTGTGAAAATTGTTTCCGATCAATAACTCTTCAACCAATTGACCGATTGACTTGATACTTCACATGTGCATTGGCCTTAGACAGTGGATGACCCCTATTGAAATTGGGGTCACTAGGTCAAAGGTCAAGGTCACTGTCACAATAAGTGTGAAAATCAAGGCCCTGTTTTGGGGGCATATGTCTCCGACCGCGGAACTCTTGTTATTTATGTATGACTATTGTTGTAAAACAAATTGTATTTCTTTTGCAGGGAAATCAATAATGATAACATCAACTCTTCAAAGTATCCAGAGTGCAAAAGTATGTGCGTATGTGTATACATGTACTTCGTTCTTTAACTTGACTGTTTTCTAAATAGAAAGACGTATGATAGCAAATACAATATTGGTAAACGTCAGCTAAATGCTCTGGTCAAGGTCTTTATGAAACAACTCTATATATGTAATGTATTCACATACATATTTCAAACATCGCACAAGTCCTCATATTTGGTATGCATGTGTATATGGACATGGCCTTTCCATATACACACAAATTTTAACCCCTTTCACCTTGACCTTGAACTTAGGGTCTGCGTTAAGGTCTCGAAATCTGCGTTTAGGTTTCGCAAAATGCTCATAACTTCTATGTCGCTTCAGATGTAACCTAAATATTTGGTATGCATGTGTTTATGGACAAGGCCTTTCCATACGCACACAAATTTTGACCTCTTTCACCTTGACCTTGAACTTAGGGTCCGCGTTTAGGTTTCGAAAAATGCACATAACTTCTATGTTGCTTCAGATGTAACCTTCATATTTACCAAACTTGGTCACAAGTTTTATCTAGATAATGTCTAGGCCAAGTTCGAACATGGGCCATGCCGGGCCAAAAACTAGGTCACGGGGTCAAAATCTAGGTCAGGGGATCACTAAGTGCGTTTTAAACATTTAGCATGGTGTCTGCTCTCTATTTCAAGTAAGTTTTCATCGGATCTTCACCAAACTTGCGGCATATACTTTTCGCACTTCTCAAAAACATTTACACAGTTATGCTTATATGTAGTGACAAAGTTACAGTGGGGGGCATCTGTGTCGTGTGGACACATTTCTTGTTTTGGATAACCTTTGTACAATTAATTTCCCACTTTAATAAGACTGCTTAATGACATGCAGAAACTTATTTTTTTTTGTAACATTTTATTAATTTATTATGCCCCCCTTCAAAGAAGAGGGGGTATATTGTTTTGCACATGTCGGTATGTCGATAGGTCTGTCCACCAGATGGTTTCCAGATGATCACTCAAGAACGCTTAGACCTTGGATCATGAAACTTCATAGGTACATTGATCATGACTGGCAGATGACCCCTATTGATTTTGAGATCACTAGGTCAAAGGTCAAGGTCACGGTGACTTGACACAGTAAAATGGTTCCTGAATGATAACTCAAGAAAGCTTATATTTAGGATCATGAAACTTTATAGGTACATTGATCATGACTCGCTGATGCCCCCTATTGATTTTCAGGTCACTTGGTCAAAGGTCAAGGTCACGGTGACTCGAACCAGTAAAATGGTTTCCGGATGAAAACTCAAGAACGAGTACGCCTAGGATCATGAAACTTAATATGTACATTGATCATGATTCGCAGATGACCCCTATTGATTTTCAGGTCACTAGGTCAAAGGTCAAGGTCACTGTGACTTGACACATTAAAATGGTTTCCGAATGATAACTCAAGTAAGCTTACGTTTAGGATCATGAAACTTCATAGGTACATTGATCATGACTTGCCGATGACCCCTATTGATTTTCAGGTCAGTAGGTCAAAGGTCACGGTCACGGTGACTCGACACAGTAAATGGTTTCCGGATGATAACTCAAGAAAGCTTACGCCTAGGATCATGAAACTTCATCTGTACATTGATCATGACTCGCAGATGACCCCTATTGATTTCAGGTCACTAGGTGAAAGGTCAAGTTCACAGTGACAAAAAACATATTCACACAATTGTTGCCACTACAACTGACAGCCCATATGGGGGGCATGCATGTTTTACAAACAGCCCTTGTTTATTTTTAAAGTTAATCAACTTCGATCGAATATGATCGCATGAAGCAAAACTAATCGCAAACCAAATGGTAAATTTATTGAATATAATCAAATTTACCACACATTATCAACATTTTAATCGGGAATACAAAACACAAAATGTTCGAAACATACACGATTTTACGCCTTATTGTTGTCGCAAACTTACACAACCATAAATGTGTATGTAATAGGTTGAAAATTAACATTTGTCATCGACGTCATTATTTAAGTTCACTAACAGAACATTAATTTTACCAAAGGGGATTAATAAGAATTGTCTGTATTCCAATAAACAGTAGTTTGTCTTTATCAAGAAAACATAGCGACAAATTATTTAAGACTATTAATTTTACCCTGGATAACAATAAATCGCTTGTATTAAACAAGTTACTTTTTTCTAGGCTGATGTTATTGTTAATACAACAACTTCTTCGTTGGCATTTAACGGAAAGTGTGCAACAGACATTAAAGAAGCGGCTGGAGAAAAAGTGGAAGAGGAATGTAAAAAGCGCTTTCCAAATGGCATCCCGGAATGTTCTGTCGTGTACACACAATCTTATAAATTGAAATCAAGAGGTGTGAAATACGTTTTCCACACAGCTCTTCCAAAATACAAGACGTACAACGAAACACAGGTGATTTTGAAGCGCTTTTAAATGTGGGTATTCAGCAAAAAAGTACTGATATGCGTAAACTGATGTGTCGCATTAAAGTATTACTAACTAAACATTTTATTGTTTTGACAGATTAAAGAGGTTGTCAAGAAATGCTTGTATTTAGCTGAAGAACTTGATTGTAAGAGCATAGCGATTCCAGCTATAGGAGTTGGAGGCCTAGGGTATCCACGGCGCGAGTCGGCGTTTTATACATATGAAGCTATTAAGGAATATGGCATTGAAAATCAACAGACGAAGCTTTGCAAGATTAAAATCATGCTATTTAGCGGCGATAAAGCAACGTGCAAGGTAAGATTTCAATGCAAATTGTCTTGAAACTATTGTATACGTTCAAATATTTGATAATTTGCAGTCAAAGGTAAAAATTGCCCGGGGAATAGCTTTGTCTTCTCTGGATATATTTAGTTATAAGTATCCTATGAGGTATAGTACTAAGTAAATGTTTTTATGCCCCCGGTAGGGTGGCATATAGCAGTTGAACTCATTTCTCATTTCTTTCCTGTACTAATTTGTGAATGGTAGATTTCATTACTTACCTGTGGACTTATGTCCATAGATACATGATGCAATATAGAAGATAGCAACTTGATGTTTGGCATGCAGGTGTATCTCATGGAGCTGCACATTTTGAGTGCTGAAAGGTCAAGGTCTTCCTTCAAGGTCAAAAAACAAAATCCAAGGGAAGTAATAAGCTTTAAAGGGAGATGATTTCATTTCTATATCTGCCAAATGATAAATAGAAATTGTATTTCAAAGTGGCGCAATAGGGGGCATTGTGTTTCTGACGAACACATCCCTTGTTAAGCATCGCAAACACTCTAAGGGTCACACTTTTTGTCAAATCAGAAAGTAACTGGATCCCAACATGTGTTTAAATGACATCTCAGCCGAGTTCCAAAATGGTTCATGGTAAAAAGCAAGGTCAGAAGCCAATTTTTTTACACAACACAAAAGTTTCTCAAACCAGTTCAGTTTCTTTAGGTCTCAGGTAAGCTTCTTAGTGCCCTTTGTTAGCTCACCTGAGCACAATGTGCTCATGAAAAGCTTTTGTGATCGTCTTTTGTCGTAAATTGTGCGTTGTCAACATTTACATTCTTCACACTCTTGAAGCCAGATTTATTGTCCAATCTTTATGAAACTTGGTATGAACTTCCGTTAATGGACATCCCGGCGTAAATTTCCCCCAAAAAACGGCAGTCGTACGTGCGTTTTACAAATGATGGAAGTCCCTTACATGTCCGATAATCCGCATGTACACTGTTTTCTTATACACAGGGCTTACAAATCCCATCGGATAAATCTTGTCATTCATTCCGTTAACTTCGCGCACCCGCTACTGTATAAGGTGAATCGCTGAGCGAAGGGCCAATATTGATTTTTCCAACTCCGCCTACAATCCAGTGATCAGCGTCTCGTTAATTGAATCAGCCGTTAATTTGCGTCTTCAGAAGCATAACTGTTACGGCGTTATTAATGACCATCAATTTAAACTAAGCCCTTACATAGATTCATCTAAGGCCATGTCCTGCGTCTCTGATGCATTATAATCAGAAAAAAATGCATCGTACTGAAGTAGGAGCGTCCTCCAGAAAGCATTTAAAATCTAGTGGTGTTGGTCCGTATTCCGTGTTTTATTGAGTTCTAAAATGAGCGTAATTAAATTTGTAATTAGAAAAAGACTTCCGAATTTTCACGTTAACAAAAGCGCCGAAAATTATGCCACATGTCACTGTACTGCGTCAAGTTATCAGCATGCAAAGCGTGTTTGTATTGATTTGTGAATGAGTGAGGTCAAATCTTAGGAAATCTTGATACTACTATAGACGCAACTTTTTATGCCCCCTTCTTCGAAGAAGAGGGGGTATATTGTTTTTGGCCTGTCTGTCTGTCATTGTGTGTGTCTGTCATTGTGTGTGTCCGTCATTATGTGTGTTTGTGTGTCTGTTCCAAAACTTTAACCTTGGTCATAACTTTTGCAATATTGAAGATAGCAACTTGATATTTGGCATGCAAGTGTATCTCATGGAGCTGCACATTTTAGTGGTGAAAGGTCAAGGTCATCCTTCAAGGTCAAAGGTCAAATATATGGGGGCATAGTGTTTCTCAAACACATCACTTGTTAATGATTGAATCTTGATGAAATTGGTTAGAATGTTTGTCTGGAAAATAGCAGTTGCAAGTTTGAATCTTGTCGCTTGCCAAAATCATAGAAAAAATCGAACTAAAAGCCAAATGTATTATTCAATTTCGATGAAACGTGGTCTGAACGTTTACATTGGCTGTTTCTAAGATAAGTTCGAAGTACAGAAGAGTGGAGTATGTTATGGGCTCACAAACTATGTCACTAGCTGACTATTTTAGTTAAAGAAAAACACTTAATTAACTGTCAAAATGCCTAATTTGTGTCTATATAACGATGAGAATACGTCAAAATGTTTATTTTCCCCCGCCAAACGCTGAGGGATATTGTTTTGGCCTTGTCCGTTTGCTTTCCCTCCTTCCCGGAGCAATATCTTGGAAGTGCTTTGGGGGATTTCATTCAAACTTGGTATGAGTATATATATGGATAAGAGGATGATGCACGCCAAATGGCATAGTACACCATCTGTTAATAACAGAGTTATGGCCCTTTGTATCTTGAAAAAATACTTTTTAATATAAGCTTAGAGCTTAATCTCCATTAACACATGTGCCAGAGCCATGAAACTTGCCATAGTTGTTCTCAATCATCTGGGGTTGCTTCACTTTCAACAGCCATAATCCTAGAGGCTAAGGTCAAGGTCACACATTGAGGTCAAAGGTCACAAATTTAAAGAATTCATTATTTAGTCTTTCCTTTACTATGAATCAAGGGATTCTGTAATAGCTGTCCACAATTATTCTCCATTATCTAGCTGAGTGTCAAATATAAGATCCAGGTTGCTAGGGTCATGATCAAAGTCACACACAAATGTCAAAATCACACATTTTGATTAAATATGCCTTATTTGGTAAGGATTCTACCATACTAAAATGGATTTTCAAAATGTCCTGATGTAATTGTTCTCAATTATCAGGCAGTTCAAGACCTATGTGTTTTTGACCAAAGTCAAGGTCACAATCAAAGGTCACACATTTGTAGAAAAATTTATTATTTAGCCATAATTTTACTATGCATCAGTGGAATTTTGTAATAACCTTGCATAATTCTTCTCCATCTTCTTCCTTGCTGTGTGTCATATGTAAGATTCATGTCTAGGGTTAAGGTCAAGGTTCATGTCTAGGGTTAAGGTCAACGTCACAAAATATACTTCATGTAAGGTCATATGATTCACATCAAAGGTCAAGGTTACACAAATGCTTTATGTAATGTCGTATGCTAAACCCCTAAACTGACAAGCATTTTTTTCCAGAATTATGTATACATCTTTGTACTTGTAATTACAGGTTAGTGGTTTTGTGCTCCAACAAGGGAGAGCATATAGTCGCTGACTTGTCTGTCCTTCCTTCTCTCATAATTATCCCCCGCCAAAGGCTGAGGGATATAGAATTGGTGTTGTCCATCCGTCCATCTGTTAGTATGTTCATCTGTCAGTTTTTCACCCATCCTTAAACAAAATGTATGTGGCGGAGGATATCAATTCAACAAATTTGCTTGTTTTTACCATATCTAGAGCAAGTTTAAAACTAAATCTTATTAATTCATAAACTAGGTCAAGCGATCTTATCTTGGACAATTGTCGAATCTTGAAATCAGGGAAGCCTTTGTGGTCATCATTGCCCTCTTGTTTCTCTGTAGGCATTTGCTAACGAAGAATTTAGACGACGCCCAACCTGTCCAGTTCAACCATCCACACCAGTCAGATACGGTAAATATTTTATATTATGGACATCTTACTAGGCTCCAGATGGGAACTTTGGATACATGTAGAAATCACCATTCGGTCTGCCCATCTGTCCGCAATAACTATTACAGAGATATTTTGACTGGCAACTGATGCCCTTCAGAAATCCAAATACTGTAGGTTTAAGCTGCACATACATAACAAATAAACACATTGGCTTACCCTGCATTGTACCTGTAATGAAGTCCATGTTGTTTTTGCAAATGTGTAGATTATTGTGTTGAAATATCAGGTAACACAATATTAAAACAACTTTTTATAGAATGCCATGAATGTGTATTAGTAAATATAACATGTTTTTGTTTTGTTTTAGGCGATCCAATTTTTCAACGATTTTTAGAACATCGGAAAAGAACATGTGTACGGATCAAGTTACTACCAGCAGCAACATATCCCGCCTACGCTGTTCAAATACTATTCACATCTGGTAATTTGATTTATGGTTTATAAAATGCATGGTTATAAATACCAAATATTTTACTTCCAAATGAAAGGATTTGATTATTAGCTCACCTGAGCACAATGTCGCCTTTTGTCCATCGTGCGCCGTCAACATTTTCCTTGTTAACACTCTAGAGGCCACATTTATTTCCAATCTTCATGAAACTAAGTCAGAACATGTGTTCCGATGATAACTTGGACAAGTTCAAAAATGGTTCCTGTTAGTTGAAAAACATGGCCGCCAGGGGGGGGGGGCGGGGCAATTTTCCTTATATGGCTATAGTAAAACCTTTTTAACACTCTCACTCACTCTAGAAGTCACATTTATTGTCCAATCTTCATGAAACTTAGTCAGAACATCTGTTCTAATGATATCTTAAATGGTTCTGGTTCTGGTCTGTTGAAAAACAATGCCTCCAGGGGGCGGGGCAGTTTTCTTTATATGGCTATAGTAAAACCTTGTTAACACTCTAGAAGTCACAGTTTAAGTCCAATCTTCATGAAACTTGGTCAGAATATCTTTGACGAGTTCGAAAATGGTTCCGGTTGGATAAAAAACATGGCCACCAGGGGGCGTGACAGTTTTCCTTATATGGCTATAGTAAAACACTCTAGAAGTCACATTTATTGTCCAATCTACATGAAACTTTGTCCAATCTACATGAAACTTTGTCAGAACATCTGTTCTAATGATATCTTGAATGAGTTTGAAAATGGTTCTGGTCTGTTGAAAAGCATGGCCCCCAGGGGGGCCGGGCAGTTTTCCTTATACGGCTATAGTAAAACCTTGTTAACGCTCTAGAAGTCACATTTTTGGTCCAATGCTCATGAAACTTGGTCAGAAAATTTGTTCTAATGATATCTAGGCTGAGTTAGAAAATGGTTGCGATCCATTGAAAAAGAGGGCCACAAGGAGGCGTGGCATTTTTTCTTATATGGCTATAGTAAAACACTAGAAGTCACATTTATTATCCAATGTTTATGAAACTTGATCAGAACGCTATATTAGCCACATTTATTCGCAAATCTTAATGAAACTTGGTCAGAACATTTGTTTTTATTAAATCTTGCCAGAGATTGAAACTGGGTCATATGAGCTCAAAAACAATGTCACTAGGTCAAATATAAAAAAACATGTTAAAAGTCACTTTTTTGGTCCAATCTTCATGAATGAGCTTGCATTTTTTCAGAATAGTCTAGTTCCTTTGGCTCTCAGGTGAGCGCCTAAAGGGCCCATGGCCCTCTCGTTTTAAATTATTCTCCCTCCACATCAAAAAAAGGGTATTATACGGGTATCAGGTTGCCCGTCCAGCAGGCCAGTGGATTTTTTGTCAGGTGAGCCCTTAAGGGCTTTGATGGCCCTCTTGGTGCTTGTTATAGAGGCATTTCCTTGTACACAGACGTTGTCAGGAAATGTGCACTAAAACAAAATGTTTATGCATTGTATACTTTAAATTCAAAATTAGTTCTCATAATTGTTTCCCCTTTGAAATGTACATTTATTTAAATTTCCTTTTGACTTAGGAGAGACTTATCTGAGGAATATAGCCCATATATATTTACATAAAAACCGTTCTTTATATAGAAAACACTTCTCTCAGAGTCAAAGACGCAACCACAGATCCCAAATCCTGGAATGATTCTATCGAGGTGCCGATTCAATTTGACAGTGACGTTCGTGCGGCGTTGGAGATTGTTTTAAGCATGGAACGAATCACACATTTGATTTGGAACCTAGGTATTTAATTAAAACATGCAGCACAAATTTACCTGATGCATGTATTTGATACTTAATTCATAATTATGAAAGCCGACTATTCGCATTCCTATTCGACAGTCATTTCATCAAATCATGGGAGCAATACCGCTTACCCGTTCTTCGGCGTTGGCGTTATGCTCTGGTCATGGTTTGTGTGCAAAATCTCCAGTTTTCAGTTACTACAACAGCTGTTTAATAGGAACTTCTCAAATGTTTAGGGTCAAAGGGCCACATCTCTGACCTTCAATTAATTACAACTAACACTGCATCTATACCTAGATAATTCAAGTTAAAAGTTTGTTTGCACATAATTGTACATATGAACATAATACAGACGTTCATTTTAAACCGAATACTTGTCTTCGGGCTTATAATGTGACGTCACTTACCAAGGCCCATTACCCTAACCTGCAATTTAGCAGAAGTAAGTGTGCGCCTTTGTATGCCCCAACACTTTGAAAAAGGCGGCACATACCAGTACCACTGTCCATCTGTTCTTCCTGTTTACGTTCCGCTGTCGGTCCAACAATTCTTGTCTTGTCATAATTATGCCATGTATTGATGGATTTTACAATACCTTGGCACACATGCAAACTTTCAAAGGTCAAAATGGTAATAAATAGCTTGTGCAGAATTTGTGTCATTCATAATGCAGTTTTAAAATAACATACCACGAATGACCACCAAGAGGAGACAGCGTGTCACATGTATCACATGTCTCCCGTCTTCTAAAGTCAGCGTCACACATAGAGGTCACAAGTCGAATTATGCCTTTATACAGCTTCTTTTTGACACTAACATAGTTTTGAGATAAACGCGGAATGTGGAGTGGGGGTCCGTATTCTATGGACACATGTCTTGTGCTTGTCCTGCATTTGAACTTTAACAACTGGTCATTAGGAATAGCTCTTGTTTGTATTTGAATACTTGAAAATGTTTAAATTTAATAGTGGTCTCATCGCTTATATGCATATTGAATAAATTGTATTTGCCTCCTCATCATAAACTGGGGGATATATTGTTGTGCTGTTTCTGTTACACAGATACGAATTGCCATATACCGTATTGGCATCAAGTTGACACGATAATTAGAAAATTAGAAGAGATGGCTGACTCAGAACACTTGCAATGCCTTAGAATTGTTGATGTGGTTGTAAGCGAGTCCATGTTGGATGAGTTGAAAGCAGGTATCTCATGGCGCTATACATGCTTAAACATTTGTTGATTGGTTATTACTTATTTTGTTTATGTATTATATTAATTGCGTGTAAATTACTAGAAGATGCTAACATACATTTGAATTATGCTATTCCTCAATTAAGATTTGAAAGACTGGGAACTCACGAAAGAAACAGAGGAACCTACTTATTTCTTGGAACTGATTGCTGAAAGCAGTGAATCGTTGAAGAGCGTTAAGAGAATCGTGAGCAGCATGTTACACGAAAATTGTAAAAAACAGACCATAGGGTATGTTATGCAGAAAAGTAACATGTAGACTGAAATACTTAAGTTCAACTTAATTTGCAAATCACCAAATGTTTTCCTAAGATATTACTACCGTTTTGACTTCAATATTCGGAGAATGCAGTTTTTGAAAACATTTTGAAAGTGATCAAATATTGTAGTAATGTAAGGTAAAAGCAGGTATTGTTATCAAGTTCTTTTCTTTAAAATATGTTTTATAACTGCGGCATTTGGTGGGGTATATTGATCGCTCTTGTTACCATTAGTGCTTTTTATACGCCCGTTTTTTTTTCAAAACTGGACGTATTATAAGATCACCCTTTGCGGGCGGTCGGCGGCGGCCACAACAGTGTCCCCTCTCTAATTCAAATACTTTTCATCCGATCTTCACCAAACTTTGTCAGAAGTTATATCTAGACAATATCTAGGTCAAGTTCGAATATGGGTCATACCAGGTCAAAAACTAGGTCACCTGGTCACTTTGTGCATTTCAAGGATTTAGCATGGTGTCCGCTCTCTAATTGAAGTAGTTTTCATCCGATCTTCACCAAGTTTGGTCAGAAGTTGTGTATAAATGATATCTAGGTCAATTTCAAATATGGGTCATGCTGGGTCAAAAACTAGGTCACGAGGTCACTTAGTGCATTTCAAGGATTAAGCATGGTGTCCGATCTCTAATTGAAGTAGTTTTCATCTGATCTTTACCAAATTTGATCATAAGTTGTGTCTAAATGATATCTAGGTCAAGTTCAAATGTGGGTCATGCCGGGTCAAAAAGTAGTTCACGAGGTCACTTAGTGCATTTCAAGTATTAAGCATTGTGTCCGCTCTCTAATTGAAGTAGTTTTCATCCGATCTTCACCAAATTTGGTCAGAAGTTGTGTCTAAATGATATCTAGGTCTAGTTTAAATATGGGTCATGCCGGGACAAAAACTAGGTCACGAGTTTACTTAGTGCATTTCAAGCATTTAGCATGGTGTCCGCTCTCTAATTGAAGTAGTTTTCATCCGATCTTTACCAAATTTGGTCAGAAGTTGTGTCTAGATGATATCTAGGTCAAGTTTGAATATGGGTCATGCTGGATCAAAAACTAGGTCACGGGGTCACTTAGTGCATTTCAAGGATTTAGTATGGTGTCCGCTCTCTAATTGAAGTAGTTTTCATCCGATATTTACCAAATTTGGTCAGAAGTTGTGTCTAGATGATATCTAAGTCAATTTCAAATATGGGTCATGCCGGGTCAAAAACTAGGTCACGAGGTCACTTAGTGCATGTCAAGCATTAAGCATGGTGTCCGCTCTCTAATTGAAGTAGTTTTCATCCGATCTTCACCAAATTCGGTCAGAAGTTGTGTATAGATGATATCTAGGTCAAGTTAAATATGAGTCATGCTGGGTCAAAAACTAGGTCACGAGGTCACTTTATATCATTTTGCCACTCAAATGGTAAAGTTATCAAGTTGTCCAAAACCTTCAAATGGACAGTTTGGCACTCTTGTTTCTATTTTATTCTTTTTGTGTGTTATCTCATTTGTTTTAACTATATATTATTTAACAACATTTTAAGCAAACACGACTACAAATTTAAAATCATATCTAACATCATTTTTACAGGCAAATGTCTGCCATGTCTTCGAAACCTTTGGCATCATCGAAGGATATATTAGGACAAGATCAGTCAAAACATTTTTCGGATAAAACCGCTTACAAAGAGACCAATCAAGCGTATCTGTCCTCTTCTTTGAAGGAAAATAAACCTGTCCCGGAATATGATCCATTATATGATGAAATAGATGATTCAAATGATTTATCAGCGAATGAACTGTCTACAGAAAATAGTGATAAAACTGACAATGGGCATACATATGAGCAGATTGCCAATTTTAGAGCTCCAACATCAGACACCGCTCAGACGTATACCTTAGGGCAAAATGTCATCTTACCGGACAGCATAGAGAAGCGTGAAACACCCGTACCTATGGTTTCCCTTGTTGAGGCACCTGTGTGTGTTGAACAATCAACATTTGGGACACCTGTAACGCCTCCTCAGAATAGCAAGGTTTGCATTTGTAGTTAAAACGAATTACACAACCGTATCTTGTGTAGTGTATGCGTCACAACCTCGTTAATGTGATGGCTGATTTCTATCTTGTCGTACAGGCTTTTTATCGCGTTTGATTGAATTTAAACATACAGACACCCAAGAAAGACAAATATATACAAACCGATAACCTACAGATTGTTATCGTTGAGGCATGTGTGTGTGTGCTTGCGCCCTTTCAGCGTATCAGCAAGCCATAACAAGTAAGTGCGCAAACTCGACAAGTTTGTTCGCTCCATACCAAGTCAAAGACAGAACTCTCGTATTGGGGAAAATAAGTATGCGTTTTGGTTTGTTTGTAGAACACCAGCAAGTTACAATGCCACAACGTCAAAAAGCGCGCCGAAAAAAAAAGTATAAGTCGTCCTTTTGTTTTGGTGCCTGTCGCTATGCATGTGTCAACATAAAAGAATGACTTTTTCATTGTCGTATTGGCGTGCTTAACGTTCTGGTCTTGTGACTTTTTGCGCCAATCAAACCAGCCAGAATGACAAATTAGAATTATTATCACACCAAATAAGGACTTCGAAACGATATATACATACAATTTTGTGTTTTTGTTTTGGCGCGTTGATAATGTACCGTATTTTCACCCTTATGACCCCGGTAGGGTGGAATTCGGAAAAAAAATCAGCATTCCCTATCCGGATTTTTTTCTTAACTCTTTTAAATATTTACCTGATTTTGTTGTGTGAGTCTACCTGCATGACTTGCAGATCAAATTCGAGTTTCGTTCCGGTTCATTGATTTTTGACGAAGTTACGGGCATTGGAATTTTCTCTATAATAACACTTTTCTGGATTTGTTTTTCGAAACGCTTTCAGAAAAATAGACCGTGACTTTGTCATGATGTTTTCAATTTGGATATAGCTGCTGTGCGGCTTCAAAGTGCAGTAGGGGCATTGTGTTTCACTCTTGTTTCTTAGTTGTGATGCGGAGGGGCACTAGACGGTCGCCAGCAGGCGATCACGCCAGACTGATACATATGCGCCCCGATACGAAGATCAGTTTTTTTTTTCAACAAATGCACACAGACGCCAAACAAACATGGCAGAAATAAACTATCATACTCTCGCATACAGGCATAGTAAATAATTATTAAATTTGCCATTACTCCTTTTCCATTATAAGGCAACAATTTCGATATATTGTAAATGTTTAAATTATGTTTATCGCAAATTAACAACGATTTTTAAAATGTAAGAAATAAACATTAATGTGTCAATAAATTGATAAATGTGGTGACAGCAGAGCTTCCTTTAACTTGAATGGTCGATAAAGCATTTGTTTGTATGTTAATACAAGATGTTAATGAAGTAATTAAAGTAAAACAAAACAACGTATTTGAATATTATAATGCCCCCTCTTCGAAGAAGAGGGGGAATATTGTTTTGCTGGATGTCGGTCGGTCTGTCGGTAGACCAGTTCGTTTCCGATCAATTACTTGTTAACCGATTGACCGATTGGCTTGATACTTCACATGTGCATTGGCCTTGAACAGTAGATGGCCCCTATTGAAATTGGGGTCACTAGGTCAAAGGCCAAGGTCACTGTCACAATAAGTGTGAAAATCGTTTCCGATCAATAACTCGTCGACGAATTGACAGATTGGCGTGATACTCCACATGTGCATTGACCTTGGACAGTAGATCACCCCTATTGAAATTGGGGTCACTAGGTCAAAGGTCACTGTCACAATAAGCGTGAAAATCAAGGCCCTGTGGGGGGGGCATATGTCTCTGACCGCGGAACTCTTGTTGGAATATTTTTTTAGCTCATCTATTTTTTTAAAAAAAAAAATGTGCTATTGTCATCACCTGAGCGTCGAGTTTGCGTCGGCGACGGCGTCCGGTTAAGTTTTGTGTTTAGGTCCACTTTTCTCATAAAGTATCAAAGCTATTGCATTTAAACTTGGTACACTTACTTACTATCACGAGGGGACTGGGCAGGCAAAGTTAGATAACTCTGGCTGGCATTTTGACAGAATTATGTGCCCTTTTTATACTTAGAAAATTGAAAATTTGGTTAAGTTTTGTGTTAAGGTCCAATTTATTCCTAAAGTATCAAAGCTATTGCTTTCATACTTGCAACACTTACTAACTATCATAAGGGGACTGTGCAGGCAAAGTAATGTAACTCTGACTGGCATTTTAAGAGAATTATGGCGCCTTTTATACTTAGAAAATTGAAAATTTGGTTAAGTTTTGTGTTTTGGTCCACTTTACTCCTAATGTATCATAGCTTTTGCTTTCAGACTTGGAACACTTGCTTACTATCATAAGGGGACTGTGCAGGCAAAATTATGTAACTCTGACTGACATTTTGACAGAATTATGGCCCTTTTTTTAGTTACTTACTTTGAATATTTGGTTAAATTGTGTGTTCACTTTACTTCTAAAGTATCAAGGCTATTGCTTTCAAACTTCAAATACTTTCTTACTATTATGAGGGTACTGTACCTGTTAAGTTGAATTTGACCTTGACCTTTGAATGACATTGACTGTCAAGGTCATAGTATTAAATTTTGCTAAAATTGACATAACTTCTTTATTTATTATCAGATTTGATTCATACTTTGACAAAACAACACTTACCTGACAAACACCCTATAATCCCCCCAATTTTTTTTCCCATTTTCTTCTTATTTTTGAAAGATCATCTAATAACTGACCACACCACACACAATACCCCCCTCTCACCCCACCCCATTTATTTAAACATGGTTAAAAAAAATAA